>VMDO01012006.1:0-64120 GCA_007922755.1 Pedetes capensis | reverse complement strand
TGCATGTGGATGACCATGTTTCCCAGCACCATTTGTTAAAAAGGCTGTCCTTTTTCCAGTTTACTTGCTTTGCTCCTTTGTCGAATATCAGGTGGCTATAGGTGTGTTGAGGTATATCTGGGTCTTCTATTCTGTTCCAGATGTCTTCGGGCCTATTTTTATGCCAGTATCAAGCTGTTTTTGTAACCACTGCCCTGTAGTATAGCTTGAAGTCAGGGATTGTGATTCTACCTGCATTAGTTTTGCAGCTTAAAAGTGATTTGGCTATACATGGTCTTTTGTGGTTCCATATGAATTTTTGGATCATTTTTTCTATTTCTGTAAAGTAAGTCAGTGGAATTTTCATGGGTATTGCATTAAATCTATAGATTGCTTTTGGTAGGATAGCCATTTTTACCATATTAATTCTCCCTATCCAGGAGCAGGGAAGGTCTTTCCATTTTTCAGTGTCCTCTGCTATTTCTTTCTTTAATGTTTTGAAATTTTCCTTGTAGAGATCTGAAGGGTCTTTGGTCAGATTGATTCCAAGGTATTTAATTTTCTGGTGGGCTATCGTGAAATGTATTTTTTCTGAAATTTCCTTCTCTTCCTGTTTGCGGTTGGTGCAAAGAAAAGCTATTGATTTTCTGTAACCTGCCACTTTGCTGAAGGAGTTAATTAGTTCTAGAAGTTTTCTGGTTGAGGTTTTAGGGTCTTTCAGGTATAAGATCATATCATCTGCAAATAAGGATAATTTGACCTCTTCCTTGCCAGTCTGTATCCCTTTGATTTCTTTCTCTTGTCTGATTGCCCTGGCAAGGACTTCAATTACTATGTTAAATAGAATAGGAAAGAGAGGACATCCTTGTCTTGTTCCAGATCTCAGAGGAAATGGTTTCAGTTTTTCTCCATTTAATACAATGTTGTCTGTAGGTTTGTCATAAATGGCTTTTATGATATTAAGATATTTGCCTGTTATACCTGTCTTCTCCAGCGTTTTTATCATGAAAAGGTGTTGCACTTTGTCGAAGGCCTTTTCAGCATCAATTGAGATGATCATGTGGTTTTTGTTTGCCAGTTTCTTGATATGTTGGATTATATTAGTTGATTTCCATATGTTGAACCAGCCTTGCATCTGTGGTATAAATGCCATTTGGTCATGGTGAATAATCTTTTTCATATGCTTTTGGATTCTGTTTGCCAGAGTTTTATTAAATATTTTTGCATCTAGATTCATAAGGAAGATGGGTCTATAATTCTCTATCTTAGATGAATCTTTTCCTGGTTTAGGTATGAGGGTGATGGTAGCTTCATAGAATGAATTTGGGAGTATTCCCTCCTTTTCTATTTTTTGGAATAATTTGAAGAAGACAGGTATTATATCTTCCTTAAAAGTTTGGTAAAATTCTGCTGTGAATCCATCAGGACCTGGGCTCTTCATTGTTGGGAGACTTTTTATTACCTTTTCTATCTGTATATGTAATGGGCTTGATTAGGTCACTTCTATCTTCTGGCGTTAGCTTTGGTAGGTCATATGTGTTAATAAATTTCCATTTCTTCTGCATTTTCACATTTTTGGGAATACAGTCTCATAGAAATCCCTGACGATTTTCTGTATTTCCTTGAAGTCGGTGGTTATGGACCCGTTTTCTTTCATAATCCATACTATGTTCATTTTTTCCTTTTTCTTTTTGATGAGGTTGGCCAGAGGAGTGTCTATTTTATTAATCTTTTCAAAGAAGTAGCTCTTAGTCTTATTAAGTTTTTGAATTATCTCTTTGGATTCTAATTGAGATATTTCTCCCTTTATTTTTGTAATTTCTGTTTGGATGTTCCTTTTAGGATTGATTTGTTCTTGGACTTCTAGTGTCTTAAGATGTGTCATTAGGTCATTTATTTGGCTCTTCTTTATTGATGAAGGCGCTTAATGCTATAAACTTCCCTCTTAAAACTGCCTTTGTTGTATCCCATATGTTTTGGTAGGATGTGTTTTCATCATCATTTGGTTGCAGGAATTTTTTAAATTCCATTTTGATTTCATCAAAAACCCATTGGTCATTCAACAGTGCATTATTCAGTCTCCTTGAGTTTGTAAAGTTTCTGGAATTATTCTTGCTCTTGAGTTCCAATTTTATCCCATTATGATCTGATAAGGAATAGGGGATAATTTCTACTTTTTTGTATTTATTGAGGGAGTTCTTATGGACTAGCATATGATCTATCTTAGAAAACGTTCCATGTCGAGCTGAAAAGAATGTGTATTCCTCATCATGTGGATGAAATATTCTGTATATATCTGTGAGATCCAACTGGTTTAGGGTGGAGACTAGATTTGACGTTTCTCTGTTGATTTTTCATTTTGATGACCTTTCTCTTGATAAAAGTGGGGTATTGAAGTTTCCCGTTATTATTGATTCTGGTCCAATAAAGTTCTTTATATTCCATAAGGTTTCTCTTATAAAGCTAGGTGTCCCAGTGTTTGGGGCGTAAATATTTAGGAGCATTTAGGAGTGTTCCTTTTATTAAAATGTAGTGTCCTTCTTTGTCTCTTCTAATTAGTTTTGGAATGAAATTTAATCTGTCTGAAATTAGAATTACAACACTTGCTTTTTTTGTTCTCCCCCTGCTTGGTATACATTTTTCCAGCCCTTAACTCTCAGTTTATTACAGTCTTTGTGAGTTAGATGAGTTTCTTGAATACCATATATTGATGGTTTATGTTTTTTCATCCAATTAGCCAGTCTCTGTCTCTTAATTGGCGAGTTAAGACCATTTACGTTAATAGTGACTATTGAGTAGTATTTATTTTTATATATCCAATCATTACCTGTTACTGGTTTATGAATCATGTTTGCTTTGTTCTTTTCTTGGGTTGCACTCATTTCAGCTAACCAGTTCTTTGATTTTCTATATATGGTTCTCTTATCTCTCCTGGATATGGTAGTTGATTTAGAATCCTCTGCAGGGCTGGTTTGGAGGCTGCATATCATTTAAATGCATTAATATCATTAAATGTCTTATATTCCTCTTCTGGGCTGGGATTTAGCTCAGTTGGTAGAGCACTGCGCTGCAGTCTCTGAGGTCCCGAGTTCAATTCCCAGCACCGCAAAAATGGGAGAAGGACCTGGCAATCCACTCCCAATGCAATCCCGAAACAATCAGCCATTGAAAACCCTATGAGGGTCGCTATGAGTCAGATACCGACTCAACGGCACCTAACAACAACAACAACAACATTCCTCTTCTATTTTCAAACATACTTTTGCTGTATATATTAATCTTGGTTGGAGGTTGTTTTTAGTCAACTTTCTGTGACTATAATTTGGCTTTCAGTTTTGTCGGCTCCAGTGCATGATCAGGTGGCCGCTTTGCTTGGGGTGAGGCAACGCATCAGGATGTGAATGTGTAGCTGAGCAAAACTGCTCGTCTTGTGGCCAGGAAGCAAAGGAGAGAAGAGAAAGGGGCTGGGGTCCTATAATGCCCTTCAAGGCTATGCCCTGCAATGACTTAAAGACCTGCCACTGGCTCCCACCCCTTGAAGGTTCCAGCACTTCCCAACAGCACCACTCTGGGGACTGAGCCTTTGAGGAACAGTTATGATTCAAACTATAGCAGGGGGTTTCTCCCACTCCCATTTGTTGTGTTTTGCAGAGGAGAGGCAGAGATGAGATTTGACTTAGTCTTGACCTTGGCAGTGAGAGTCTTCTTGCTGGTCCCTTGCTGCACTCCACTGAGAATTGTTGTCATTTAGTGAGTCGCACACTGGAACTAGGTTCAAGGTTTGTAAGCCAGCAGTGGGAGCTGAGCCAGGTGTGGGCCTGTTTGGGCCTGTCGGCGGTGAAGCCTTTGAGGGTAGTCTCTTCTGCTTTCTATTTGCTGCACTACCATGTACTGGATCCCACTTGCTCTTTCCATCAGGGGGTTGGAAATCAAGCATAATCAGAAGCACCAGGCAATGGCTGGCTCAGGGTAGGAAGCGTCTGAAAAACTGAATTCACTGGGAAGCTGTGTTTAGCTCTCCCACGTGTGCTGGGAAACCTGGAACAGCTTGGAGGTCAACATTAATCCTCCGCTAGGGCCTTCTGCTCATTAGTATCCAGTTTTGACCTTTCTGCCACCCTTGAAGGGAGGCATTTCTCAGGCCTGGGGTATTATATGGGCCTTGAGTTAAGTAGGCTTCAAGTCCGGGAAGTCTTTCATCAGAAAAAGAAAACAGTGGGAGAGTATTTAATTTACTGACTTTGACACATTCATTAAAGATTTGCTCCTAGGACTTTTTGCTCTCCTCTTTACTTGTGAGGTAACAAAGGGTGTGGTTTTCTAATCAACTGAATATTAAATAACAGCGTCTCTGCAGATGCAGTTGTTCCTTTGTGGGCATGGTCTTTCAGCCAAAGGAACGCTTTTACCACTTCATGAGAAATGTCATTATACAATGTGGATGAAACTGGGATCAGTGTCTGCGTTCCTCCCCTTTATTTTCTTGGTCCATTTAATGAGTACCTCAACTTTTGGGTTCATTATAAAGAGTTTTGGAACCACAGAAGTGGCAAGGACAGCATGGTGACTGAAAGTGCCCAGTCAGACATGGTGCTGCGGTTTGCATAAGTGTCCCCAAGGCCCCTGTGTTGGAGGCGTGGTCCTTGGCCTCTGGTGCTCCTGGTAGTGGTGGAACCTTCAGAATGTGAGGCCTGGTGGGCAGAAGTCAGGTCACTGGGGGCAATGGAACCCTGACCACGGCCTACTCTTTTTACTTCTTGGCCATGAGGTAAGCAGCTTGTCATGCCATGTGCTCCCACCATGATGTGTTGCCTCCTCGCAGACCCAAAGCAATAGAGCAACCCTCAGGGACTGAAATCTTGGAAACAGTGGTGCAAAACAAATCTTTTCCTTCTTATCAGTTGATTTCTCCCAGGTATTTTTTACAGTAACTGAAAGCTGCCTAACCACGCATGGGTTTAAATTTTGTATTAATGACTCTGGGTGAGTCAACTTGACTTATTAAGTCTCAGTTTTCTCATCTGTTAGGTGGGGAAAATAATTGTACTTTTCTCATGGAGTTGTTAGGATTAATTGAAGAAATGCATGCAAAATACTCAGCCCACTTCCTGGCATGCCACATGCTTTCATAATCATTAGCTGTTGACAGATGGTTAAAATACAAGACTTTCCTCATGGAGTATGGTTGGATGTCTTGAATTATTGAAAAGAGGGATTTGGTAGTTTTTAGTTCAGAAGAATTCAGAGGATGTTCAGATCATCTGGGGACTGGCATCTGAAAATGGTTTCCAATTCCTGAATTTCTGGGGTTAGCTAGTCCTAGATGTAACAGCGACACAAATTTAGTACAGTTAGATTTATAGAGTGTCTGTCAGCGGGCCATCACTGAAGGATCTGGTCCATGGGTTCAGAATAACATTCAGGGCTGGGGATGGAGCTCAGGGGTAGAGTGCTTGCCTACATGCATGAGGCCATGGGTTCATCCTTAGCAACACCTCCTCACTAAAAAAAAAAAAAAAGAAAGAAAAAAAGTTAATGCAGATTCTGTAGAGGCAAAGAAAAGAAGAGGCAGAATTAGGTGGGTGAGTTGTTTTCCCTTTCTGTTGGTGACAGTGCTGGGAACAGAAGCAGCCCTTGTACCATATTTGCTTTCTTTCTTTTTTTTAATGGTCAGTGGTTGAACCGAGAGCCCTGCACAAGTGCTCTACCACTGGGCTGCACACCCAGCCCATTTTTTATTTTTTATTTCGAGTCAGGGTTTCACTAAGTTACACAGGCTGCCTCTAGCCTTAAACTTGCGAACCTCTTGGCATAGCCTCCTGGGTCACTGGGATTACAGGTGCATGCCACCACATCCAGCTCCATATTAGCTTTGAAGAGAGACTGTCACCTGGACATATTCACCGGGACTTCACCAGGGCTTGCTCTGAGCTGTCAGGAACTCAAAGCAGAGTTTGATTCTGTGTAGGTCTCTGCAGTTGACAGAACATCAGTGGTACCTGCCAGTGGCTGAGTGACGGGCAGTGACAGGACATTCATAGTACTTGCTGTCCCCTTCCCTGAAGGTCACAGTCATAAGAACTCTGATTTTGCCCCTGCTGAGACTGGCTCTTGATGTGTAATGCACCCAAACATGATGATTTGAAGGACTCTCTAAGTTCCCTTTGCTGAGTGTGCACTCAGACGCTTTCTACCTTGTTTATAGGACCCAACTTTCAAGAAATTCTCAATGTTAAAAAAAGGATAAGTATGTTTCTTTGAATGCTAGGGTCTGTAGAATCAGATTATGTAGATTAAATTGGATTTTGTGACCCCTTTCTCTTAAAGCATTGTATGATGTACCACCCTGGCGTCTGATCCCGTCAGATCTCAGAAGACAAGCAGGATTGGGCTGGTTAGTTCTTGATGGGAATATCAGGTGCTGGAGGCTTGGGAGAAGAACCTGGCAGCCCACTCCCAAAACAATCAGCCACTGAAAATGTTCTGAACAGCAGAGAAGCACTGACATAGTGCTAGGCATGCCACAGTGTTGGGGAGCGTTTCATTGTTCACTATGAGTTGGACCCAACGGCATCTAACAATAGCAACATTGAATTTTTCTTTTTTTTTCATCAAACTTGAGAGCCTTGTGCATGCTTGGTAAGGGTTCTACCACCGAGCTACACCTGCAGCCCACATCACTGAAGTTTTCAAAAGAGAAACAGGCTTTGGTTTTGAAAATTGATTTGAGAACCCCATGGGACCCTGTGACAATTCCTGACATGCCATTAGGTACCACACAACCAGGGGGTGGCATTAGTGAGACAGTAAGTAATGGAGACCTTTGTTTTTCTTTAGGAAGTTGCCTCTTTCTTCTGCTCGCTGCCCGTCAAGTTCACCTCCACTTTAGCCATAATTCTTATTCGGTTGTGGTTTCAGGTTCTAAATGCTTGCTCTCTCTCTCTCTCTCTCCCCCCACCCCCCTCCTTTTCTTCTCCTGTCATACATAGCACTGAGGATGAAAATAAAGGAAGTGAAGAAAGAAAATGGTGACAAAAAGATTGTCCCCAAAAAGAAGAAGCCCCTGAAGCTGGGGCCCATCAAGAAGAAGGAACTGAAGAAGCTCGTGCTGTTTTTGAAGAACGGCGCTGACTGCCCCTGCCACCAGCTGGACAACCTTAGCCACCACTTCCTCATCATGGGCCGCAAGGTCAAGAGCCAGTACCTGCTGACGGCCATTCACAAGTGGGACAAGAAAAACAAAGAGTTCAAAAACTTCATGAAGAAGATGAAAAACCACGAGTGCCCCACTTTCCAGTCAGTCTTCAAGTGATCCTGGCAGGGTGGGCTGGGGAGGGAGCCGTGCGGTGGGGTGAGGGTTGGGGAGAGGAGGCCCTGGATTGGCTGAGTGTCACACACACTCTCCTGCCCTGGGGGACCTCATAACACAGTTGGCTTTGCTCATGATATTCCTACCCCATTCCCTTCACAGCCAGCTCCAGACCCCACCTAGCCGTGGTCAGGATGGCCAGAGCCATTTAGATTAGGAAGGCTTTTAAGATCTGCAGCAAAGAACCATAGTCACTGTGTAAAAGGAAGCTCAGCACCATTTCACCCAGAGACGCAGGTGCGACACCAGGAAATTTTTGGCAGTTAACAAAAAGTGGAGGGGAGGTTGAACAAAAAATGAGAGAGGACCACAAAGTCTAAGTTCTGTATCTTTTTTAGCATTCTTAAAAATTGCTTATGGATCCTGGGGCTGATGTACACCTTTGGAACTAGAAAATTTTAAGTGCTGGTAAGTCTGTGTATTTTCTCTTCCTGTCTGCTTAAGATAGAAGCAGACACATGCCATGTTTACCACTTAGCATTTGTTCTAACTTCATCGGGGGCACAGATGGAAGGTACAATCACAGTAGACACTAGTGAGAATTGGAAGGTGAGAACCAGAGGCCACCGCCGCCCGCTCTACCCCCACTTTCCACCCGATGATTGTCTTTGATAGGAACCAGCCAGTCCCAGGTCCCGTGTGAAAGGCAGCTCACATCAGCCAGGGCATGGCCTCCTTTCCAGACATATAGGAGCGGCATGGACCTGCCTTTGTGTGAGGAAGAGGAACATGGGGTGCATGAGAGACTCATGAGGAGTTGAGGCTGGGAAGGGAGTGGTCAGTGGTATTCAAAAACCACGGTTAATTAAAGAAGAAAAAGAAAAAGAATTTAGAACAGTCCAGCAAATTATTAGACAGGGTAGGTTGCAAAATTAGGTGAAGTGCTTCATTGTTCTCATTTTATCTCTTTTCTCATTTCACATTTTCCCCCAGTCCTGGGGGTTGAACCCAGAGCCTCACACATGTTAGGCAAGTGCTCCACCACTGAGTTGCACCCACAGCCCCCATGTTTATTGTTTTGAGACAAGGTCTCGCTAAGTTGTGCAGCCTGCCTCTGTCCTTGAACATGCTGTCCTCTTGCCTCAGCCTCCAAGTCCCTAGGATTATAGGCATGTGCCACTCCACCTGACTCATTTCACATTTTAAAAACAACAGCAGCAACAACAAAACAACCCACTTTTCAAGGTTTGAAAAGAAGTGTACATGTGAAGGGTAAACCTAGACCATAGTCTCTGGATGCAGACAAGGCTCCTTTTGAACAAGCAGCTCTCTCCCTGGGCCTCCCAGGTGGGAGTGGTCTACCTGGCTTATGGCTGTGGGGTCCTCCTTCCTGAGTTCGCAGCTGCACTGTGGCCAACACACACTGAACATTCCTAGTGCTTCCCACTCTGCTTTGCGCAAAGACCTGTGTCTTTTAACCTTGATTGCTTAGAGGGCAAAGAAATTCAGCACAGCCTGCCTACCTGGTGCCCTCCGCTTTTTACTTTTATACCTGCCCTCCCCTCCATTTCTGCAGAGGGGAAGTTGATACAAATGTCCCCATCCAAGGAGAGAATGTCAAAGGCAAACTGTCTCTGCCGTTTTTCCCAAGTGCCCGAAGATATTCCTCAAAGCTGTTATGCTTAGTAAGTGGTGAAATAAACCAGTTCTCTTAGATAATGTTACCCCTGTTGTCCAATGTAAAAGTAGTAGTTCTAAAAAAAAAAGTGAATGTTAATTTTTTCCACCAAAGCCTGATTGTTGATTCTCTATCACGTCTCCATGACCTTAGTGTTTCCAATCCAGAAGCAGCAATGAGCATCTGGAGCTACTTGGTGGCCCTGGGCTGACAGAAACACCAGAGATTTGGTTTACTTCTGAAAGACTCTGGTCTTAAAATAAGCATGCCATCTTAGTTATCTGCCTGAGAATGATCCTGACCTTATTAACCACTCACAATTAGTAATCCCATCATCTTAACACCTTTGTAAAACTTCTCTTTTGGTCATAAAGTATTGGTTTGCCTGTAATTTTGGATGGTTTTTAAATATATATATATATATATATATATATATATATATATATATATATATATATGTAATTCAACTGAGATTCAGAGAAGTTTCGTGAGTATATGGTGATGGGCCTCGGTTTTAGGTAAGTCAGAAGTTCAGTGCTCTGTGTCACCTGTTCTTTGCACAGAGTCCATGACGCAGAAGCCATCTGTGTGGCCAGGGCCTGGGAGAGGGTTTGCCTGGGGGATTCACAGCTCCCACGGAAAGAACCTGGAAAAACAGGAGGCCATGCATTGCTGTTTAGTGAGAATTCTCAGATGGGAAACAGCATTTTCAGAAAGAGTTTATGATAAATTGGAAATATGAACAGGAGCTGGATGTTTCCCCAGTCTTCAGAGTTCCTGGCCTTTGAGTTTCACTGTGTGCTTTAGTGAGGACGTTAGACACACACAGCAGCTCTGTCTCCACTGCATCAGCAATTTCAGGACAAAAAAGGAGGACCTTGATAGGCCCAAAGCTGCATGATCACCAACCTTTGTTTTTCCCAACAAAGGATATAACACAGCCAATGTGCAGACTCATTGGCTTAGTCACTGCTTTCCAAAAGAGGAAGTCCATGCATGATTTGATATTTTTGCTAGTGCAAAGGTCAAATTTGTAAAGCTTTAAAATCATCACTCTGGAAATGGCCATCACTATGGCCATGGGCAGAACTCAGCTAAATCTTTGAAGAATACTAATAGTTGTCTTAGGAGGTAGGATGGGAGGTGAGAGCTCCAAGGAACATTTTATTTTTAACATACCCTGTTTAACACTTGGCTCCTGGTGTTGGTGGATTAGCACTGAGTTCTCCCCAAGGTGGAATTCAACCAGAGCTCCAGTCTTCATTTGGATCTGTAAATTACAGAAATCCCCTTTCCCAAACCTAGAATCTGTTTTTCTCATCAGACTTCTCTGTAATTAGCTGCTCTGTTGTAACTTCATAGCTGGAGTAGGCTCGCTGATCTGATTTAGAAGCAAACCCCAGGCAGCTTCCCTGGGATCTGTGCTGACTGTTGTGCTCCAGCCCTGCACATCCCTGGGACATGGATGGGATTCCTGTGTTCCCTCTACCTTCCAGAGTGCTCCTCTCCTAGAGTCTAAATCTTTTGTAAAAGCTCTGAATACTGTGAAGATGTTTTACATTCTTTCATTTGTGTTGTTTTTTTTAAACTGCATTTGACCAGATGTTTTGATGTTATCACTTATGTTAATAGTAATTCCCATATGTGTTCATTTTATTTTCATGCTTTTCCTGCCATGTATTCACTTGACTAAAATCACTCAGTTAATCAGTGATCGTGTGAGTTGTGGCTCCCTTCCCCCTTCCTCTCCACACACCCCTCCCTCAGTTTCCGTGGTGTCTTTTGACCTCACAACAGCTTTCAAATAATCCCTGGGTGTGGGTGGGCTAGAGCAGACCCGGCTGCCTCGGCTGCCCATCCCTCCCGCTTAGCCTTTGCCATGTCTCCTGGCTGTGTGTGTTTCAGCTCAGAGAGTGGGTTAAATACTCGCTCCATGAGAACCTGGGTTTCTGCCCTGCTCGTGTGCGTGTCTGATTGGAGACGCTCTTTTCCCTCTGGCCCAACTCAGTGTTCAGATTCCCAGCTAAAACTTGAACCCTTGTTTGTATCTGGAACCCTGGACCTCAGGAAAAAGACCTCAGGAAACACATCTCTTCATTCTTTACAGATGAAGAATCAAAGACATGATATGGCCAGGACTTCCTGGGGGATCCTGGGTCACTGGTATGGCTGGAATCAGAAACCAGAGCTCCAGATTCCCAGATGTGTAGGCTCAGGGTATGAGTTACCTGTTGGGCTTCCCTTTGGGCCCAAAGTGTCAAACTTTCCTAAGCCCAAGCTATTTCCTATTGGAGTATGGGCTTCTTGCCTAGGGGGTTCTTCCATGTGACTTTCAATTCAGCAAGCAAGTTCCCTTATTAATAAAGACCTCCTGGCCTGAGACACCAGGCAATTTTTCCCATAAGTGAGCAGCCATCCCCAAATCACCCCAAACCACACCAAGCACAGAGAGACCATATTTTAGGAAAGGTACGAGGACTTGTGAGGCTGGGATTTAGCTCAGTTGATAGAGTGCAGTTCTGTAGTCTCTGAGGTCCCAAGTTCCATTCCCAGCACTGCAGAGGTGGGAGAAAGATGTGGCAATCCACTACCAAGGCAATCCCGAAACAATCAGCAATTGAAAAACCTATGAGGGTCGCTATTAGTCGGACACAGCTTGACAGCACCTAACAACACGAGGACTTGTAAATTTCTATTAAGGTCATGTATCTGACACAGGTGAGAAGCCAGAGCAGCCCCGTAGGAGACTGAGTTTCCTGTTCTTTCCCCTGTGGTTAATAAGATTGTTTCTTTTTCACTGAATGTGGGTCATTGTTACCCCTCCTGAAACCATCCTGCCAATGGCCCATCATTTCCTCTTGCCGTTTTGAATTGTTGTAACACGTAAGCATAGGGGTCATGGAGTGTGTGCATGATATGTCAGCTCCAGTAGCTGGGGTCGCCTGGAGTTCCAGGTGCCCCTGGCCAGGACTGTATGGGTCTTGTGCTTAGGGGCTGGGAGCATGAGAACCATGAACTTGGCCTCTAGCTGCACAGAACACACCCCTCTTCCAAGAACTCTGCAGGCCTTCCACCCAGGTACAAGGAGAGAGACGGGTCACTGTCAGGTTGGTCTCATTTCTAAGGCCATCTCCATGTTGCATCTGGAAATGCCAGCAATTCACGTTTGCTCCTGGGCAAGAGAAATCTGTGTCAATTACCCAATGGCAATCACGGGCAAGGAGAATCATCCTTAAGTTTTGGCACATGTACCGGTCACTGAGGGGAGCTTGTTCCTATGCACTTCCTGGCTTCCACCCTCAGGAATTCTGATTAGGAAGATTTGCAGTGAGGCCCTGGCATCTGAACTTGTAATGAATACACTGGGTTTTTCAGGCACCATTCGGTCACAGCATCTTTGGAAAACATTGTAGTAGGACAAATGTGGCTTGGGGTGAGAAGGTTATTTTGGGATCTTCCTTTGCCTGGCTCCCCCATGTGGTATTACTGCAGCCCTTCCTGAAATTCTGAGAGTTACTATTACTAGGTATTTGTTAATGGAAGGAAGATACATAGGGAAGGAATGAGATTTTATTCTTTTCCTTATAGCTAGGTACATCTGGATCTCCATGGAGTGCTGCTAAGACTGTAATGTACATAGGAGCCACATAGGGACAAGTAGAGGGTCAGATGTGTGCAGATTTAGATTCTGTAGGTGGGAGGCAGAGCACCTCTACATTTCTGAGGAGTTCTCAGGTGAGGCTGGAACTGCTGGCTTGCAGAGCACACTGGGTAGAGGGGCTGTGACAGACTCCATAGTATCTTTGCTGCCTGTTGCAATAATATAGAGCCCATCTGTCAGGAATTCAAAATGCAAATGGTGCTTTAGGTTGAGAAGAAAATCAAACCAGAGTCAGAGCTGGTCGTAAACCTAACTCTAAATGGCTGTATATATTTTTTCCCTCTCAGTGCTGGGGACCAAACCCAGGGGTTTGTACATGCTAGGCAAACACTTTACCACTGAGCTACAACCCTAGCCCTAGATTTCAACCCCTTTGGGATGGATTCTTTCCCCTCAGACTCTATACATTCTGGATGCTCCCACCATTCTTTGCTGCCTGAGTTAACGTTCCAAGCTGTGTCCTTTACCAGACTTCTCCATCCCCAACCTGCATCCGCAGCCCCACTGCAGTTATTGGAGTTAACAATCTGGACAGCTAAAGTAATGCAGGGACTTGACAACAGAATTGGAACTTTTCATATTCTGTTTACTTGCCTCTGGGCAGTTTCAAGCTCAGGTTAGGGGCGGAGCCAAGAGAGGAGGGGCAACTGAAGTACTCAGAGGGGATACCCACCTTTTGATAAACTGAGGACAGTCTGCCAAGCAGGGCTCATTTCCTGGGAGGCAGGAAGTAGGAAATGCTGTCAGCAAAGGCAAAGGAGCTGCTTTTTGTAGGTTTGAAGAAGATGGGCCCCAGGACAAGCTCCAAATGGGAGCAGAGAGCTCTTATGTCTTCCTCCATCTGTGGACTATTTAGATAAGAAGGGGCTATGCTTAATCAGGCAGAGCTGCTTGCTTAAATACAGGAGGGAAAGTTGGTGTGTGTTTAAGGAGAGAAAAAGGAAGTGGGAAGGGGGAGGATCCAGCCATTTTCCACAGCTGAAACCCTGCCACGTGGTTTGAATTAGGATGACCTTCCCATCACCTGGGCATCAGAATGTGCAGGTGAGGGCTAGTGAAGGATTCAGCATATGCATGGTCCTGTCCTTGAGGTTTCAGCGGAACTCTGGCATGAGCTCCAAGGAAAAATTCTTACCTCCCTCTTCCCTGGAGCCTCAACCCAGGGCTTGTGTGTTCTGTGCCTCCAGGAAGCCTGACCACCAGAAGGCCAGATTTGACCCAGGGCCAGAGTTTCTCTGAGGTTCCCTGGGTGCCAGACTTAGGGGTAATTAAAACAATCAAAACCTATCACTGCACAGGAGATCCTGCTGAAATGCTTTGAACACTCTCCCATCTCTGTTGTGCATTTTTTTTTTTCCCCAGTACTATGGGGTTGAGCCCAGGGCCTCACTCATGCTAGGCAAGTGCAGCACCACTGAGCCACACCTCTAGCTTCTTTTACTTTTTTCTTTTGAGACAGAGTCTCGCTAAATTGCACAGGCTGCCTCTGGCCTCAGACTTGTGATCCTCCTGCCTCAGCCTCTCAAGTTACTGGGATTCCAGGTGTGCTTTACCGCACCCAGCTCTGTTGCACTCTTTAGTGATGCACACTAGCACCCACTGCCACCGTTCATGCTTGGGCATGGTGGGGTTGGTTTAAGAGCCTCAGCATCCATTTTGTACTTGTACCTGCTTGTCTGTAGACCCTGTGCAGATCTGAGTAATTATTCCTCTTTGCCTGGACAGTAAGTCTGTCATCTGGAGGGATAAAGGGGTTGCCTGCCAAAACACAAGTGGCTATTTCATAACTTGGTCCAGGAACAAGCAGAGTGGGTGCCGCAGAATTCACAGAATTCCTCGGGGGTCAGCACTCCCTCCCAAGGCCAGTGTCAGACTGTTGGGAATCCAAATTTGGCAGCTAGTCCTGGCAAGATACTCAGTGACTTCCAGCAGCAGGGCCTCCCTCTGGCATGGCAAATCAGGCCTTGACTTTGGCCAGGTTTGGGGGAGGCCCCAAAGTTCAGACAGAGGAGAAAATAGGAAGGGGAGAAGGCAGCAGTCAGTAGTTGGCTAGAGAAAAGATAAAAACCAGCCTGTAAATTGCAATTTAAGTTGCAAGAAGCTGTCTCATCTCTGACCCCCCTTTGCCGACCTCTGCCTGGACCCTTGCATCATTCTCCCAGGCTGCCCCTAATTTTCTATGTCCCCTGTTAGTACAGTGCCAGTACTAACTGCTATTAATGATATGGAGGTTGGAGATCGGGGATGATGCCATCCCATGGTAGAGAGTAAATAGGGGCAGGTTAGTGCACGCCAGGACCAGAGACTCGCACTTTTTTCTATGGTCGGAGGGAAAGAACTCAACTGTCAAGCCCAAGGAATTGGCTTGGCTGTGTCCTGCTTTTGAGGAAGAAAAAGGACATTTGGTGTGCTCCCATCAGTTTGGCTCATTGCAAATTTTTTCCTCCTTGGGCCCTCTGGTCTACACCCATCTGTGCGCTCTGAGTTGGAGAGAATGGCTCCACCCTGGGGCACTGTTTTCTTCCCAGGCATCACGCTTCCCATCAGTCTTCAGACTGAACATAGGACAGTCAAGAGAAAATCTTCCTTCTCATCTCTCTGTTTCCCCCTTGCCTGGCAGATGGAAATGTGTTTGTGCAGGAGAAATGGGTTCAACTGAGGGGGAAGGAGACCCAGCTTCTAAATCAAGTCAAATAAAACCCATGTTTTAAAAGGTGGGTATGCATGCACCACAGGCTGGAATTTAGCTCAGCTGGTAGAGCACTGCACTGTAGTCTCTGAGGTCCCGAGTTCAATTTCCAGCACCGCAAAAATGGGAGAAGGACCTGGCAATCCACTCCCAAGGCAATCCCAAAACAGTCAGCCACTAAAAACCCTATGAGGGTCATTATGAGTTGGATACCGACTCAACAGCACCTAACAACAACAACAATAATGCATGCACTACACACACACACACACACACACACACACACACACACAGTCACACATGCACACAGTCGTGCTTGGGCTTAGGGATAGGGTCGCAGCTCCTTTCTGGAAGACTGTATTTTTCTCAAGGGACAAGCTGTTTCCGCTCATTTGTTGCCATCATCGCCATGATTGCTGGCATGTGTTCAGACAACTATGAGTGGTGGTGGTCTGTTCTCGGCAATTGATGTTTCCTACTGACATTTCCATGTCAGACCCTTTCACTGATCTCATTTTCTCTTGCCTTCCATTCTGCCTGACCGTTGGTATCCTCCATGTGGATGATCCAAGCTGATTGAACTGTCTCATGCTTGTGGTGGCATAGGAATTCAGGGCTACAGGGCTGGGATGCTCTCAAGCCCGATTAGGTGCAGGGCTGCCAGGGAACCATTCCTGGCCAGGTTAAACATTAGAACAAGGGAGATTTGAGGAGGGTCTGGCCTGCCTCCGGATTTTGGATTAGGCTGAATTTGGAGTGTGCTTTGCACCCCCACCTCCAAGTATTTCCAAGGAAATGTGACCCTGTGTGTCTGATTCATGTGCACTTAACTCATTAAAATGCTGATTTACAGAGGGTAGTGATGTCCAAACAAACCTCTGGGGCCTTTATTTCAAGCCAGCTTTTTTATTCTTGGTGACTTTTTGTGGAAAGGGTATGTGGGAAGAAGGAATCAAAGATTTTTGTATCTCATCTGGGGAAGTTGCATTCCATCAGGAATGGAACTTGGACCTGGCAGACAGGAACAGGAACTTTGACCTTGGGGATTGATTGGGTTTGCCATTGGACAAGTCATGTGCTTCCAGACCTAATCAGAACCACCTGGACTTCCTCAAGGCCCAGTCTCTGTCCAGGCTGCATGAAGTGTTTAAACTTGACCTGGGCTGAAAATGAGCCAGGGTACACAAAAAGAAAGACCCACATCCATTTATAGGAATAAATGTACATCTACAGAAAGCTCTTGGAATTCCGCAACAAGCACTCCAATTCTTCAGCCAAAATTCCAGTGACTACCTCCATGAACACTAATTTACTCTTTTAAAAGGTCCCACTCTTTGAAAACTTTGGGTAAGTTTTCTTATCAGGTGCACATGAAACTCAGAATAGAGCAAAAGGACAATGGCATAAATTCAACTGTGGGCCATCAAACTTCTTTAAGAAGCCCTAGACTTTTGCCCCATTTCTCATTTTTCTTAAAGGGAAAGAATGCTTAAAAAATGATCCCTAAGCACATCTCTTTTTAGGGTGGATGTGTGTGTGTGTGTGTGTGTATCTATGTTGGTGAATGTCTGTGATGGTGTGTATGCAGGTGTTGGTGTTGGGGTATCCAGGCTTGTGTCTGGGCTGGTGTCTCATGGTGTGCGATGTGACTCTAATACTAAGATGCTAATAATCAGTCCCCACCTGACAGGCCCCTCTCCTGAGAGGACCCACCTTTCCTGGGATACAATGGAATGTTAAATTGTGTGGTTCCAATTCTGTCTTGCATTGATCACTCTTTTTTCTTTTTTTTAATCACTGTGACCTGTTGGCAGCCACCATGAAGACAGTAAAAATGACAATCCTAGCTCTGTGTCCTGATCTTCCACTGCTGTTGCCCTCAGCGTAGTGCCTGACATGTGGCTTATGCTCAAGCCACTTGTTTTGGGTGAGGAGAAGGGGATGTTTGGAAGCTCCTGGTCCTCAGAGCATGGCAGACCATGGCTACCGTGGGGCCTCCCAGGAGAAGGGACAGTTGCTCTGAAGGGCAAAGAGGTTGGACAGCGTCCTAATGGCTTTCCCGTCCCTGCTGTGAACTTCTTCCTCATGTTCTGTTGGAACTATTGGGTTGAAGTCATCTTCTGTGAACCTGGCTCTGTTTTTCCATCACAGAGGAACGTGGTGAATTTGTTTCGGTAAATTTGTATTTTTGAAGATTGCTCTGCTTCACAGATGATGCCCATTAGCCACTGACATACCAACGAAATGAGAGAAAACCTGGC
Organism: Pedetes capensis; assembly: GCA_007922755.1. Lineage (NCBI taxonomy): Eukaryota > Metazoa > Chordata > Mammalia > Rodentia > Pedetidae > Pedetes > Pedetes capensis. The sequence continues at coordinate 46,543 of VMDO01012006.1, read as the reverse complement.
TTCCCAGTTCTTTGGCAGAGGACCCAGTAGCTGACACTGGACCAGAATCAGAGCTCATAAAATATAGAGCCAGGACCCTGAAGTCCGAGCGTCGCCTTGTAAGATGTTTTAAATTGCTCATCTTTCAGAACAGTTAGATGGCATTTGGCAGGCTCCCCTGAGGACCATTTCTTCACTTTTTGGGATGTTCTTTTCTGGTGTAAGGAGTCAAGATCTGAGCTGGCCAGCAAACCTGGGATGTTTCCTTTTAAATAAGGGGCTCATTTTGGATCTTTTTTGGGAAGTGAATTCTTCAAGATTCCTTGTTATAGAATTTGAAAAAAAGAAAAACATACTCAGAAGGCAGGAAAAATCAAGACAAAGCAAACATTACCACCATCAAAGCAAAACTCAACCAGACAACAACATCTGAAATCCAAAATCCTCTATTTAGCATAGGTCTGCAAAGAAATGATTTTTATTTTTATTTATTTATTTATTTTTGTGGTACTAAGGGATTGAACCCATGACACTTCACCACTGGGCTGCACCCCTAGCCTATTTTTAATTTTAATTTTAATTTTGAGACAGGGTCTCACTAAATTACACAAGCTGCCTCTGGCCTCAAACTCTGGCTCCTCCTGCCTCAGCCTCCTGAGTCACTGGGATTACAGGTGTGCCACCATGTTCAGCAAAGAAAGGTTTACTGAAAACCGTATGCACAAACTCTGACAGGGAAGGTGACTGGACTGACAGGAGGGTTAGCTTCTGATGTGCTCAAGCCAGCCCCACAGTGGGCTGGTCTGAGATACAGAGGGGCAAACACATTGCAATAATCAGGACAGAGTTTTTCTCTCAGTGGCATCTTGTTGGCTTAAAACAGTGCCCCTTATAGGCAACAAGAGAAATAAAAATAGATAAATTGGATTATGTAAAAATCAAGGTAACTTCTGTGTATCCAAGGACAAAATCAGCAAAATATTTGTAAAGCATATGTCTGATAAAGAGTTGCTATTCAGAATATCCAAAGAACTGCTAATCAAATAATTTGATTCAAAAGTGAGCAAAGGCCTGAAACAGACATTTCTCCAGGAAGATATACAAATGTCCAAAAAGCACATAAAATATGTTCAACATCATTATACATTAGAGAAATACAAATCAAAATCACAGTGAGATGCCACTTTACATCCATTAGGATGGCTATTACTAAAACCACAGAAAGCAGCTGGGTGTGGTGGGGTGTACCTGTAATCTCAGACTCTGGAAGCTGAGGGAGGAAAATCTTGCGTTTAAGGCCAGCCTGGGCTGGTCTCACCTCTCTCAATAAACCCCCAAACCCCAACCTCTCTGCCACACACAGACCAAAACACAGAAAGTAACAAGTGGTGGTGAGAATATGGAAAGATTGGAGCCCTTGGGCATTGTTGGTGGAAATTGAACTTCTGGGCATGTAGCTAAAATAATTGAAAGCAAGAACTGAAGAATGAATTTGTACACCCATGTTCATAGTGCCATTATTCACAATAGCTAAAAAGTAGATGAGTGGAAAAAACAAATTGTAGTGTGTACACACTATAGAATTCTTGTTGTTAGGTGCCATACTCTTAAAAAGAAAGACAATTTTAACACATGCTACTACATGAATGAGTGGGCTGGGATTTAGCTCAGTTGGTAGGGTGCTGTGCTGCAGTCTCTGAGGTCCCGAGTTCAATTCCCAGCACCACAAAAATGGTAGAAGGACCTGGCAATCCACTCCCAAGGCAATCCAGAAACAGTCAGCCACTGAAAAGCTTATGAGGGTTGCTATGAGTCAGATACCGACTCGACGGCACCTACCAACCAACCAACTACATGAATGAAACTTGAGGACATTCTAAGTGAAATGAGCCAGTTATAAAAAGTCAGCTGCTGTCTGACTCTACTTTGAAATCCCTACATGTACTCGTATGAAGTGTAATAGTCAAATTTATAGAGAAAGTAGGGGCTGGGATAAGGGGGAATGAGGAATAGTTGCCTTCTGAGTATAGTGTTCCAGTTTTGCAAGATGAGTTCTGGGGATGGATGGCGGTGGTAGTTGTGGGACAGTGTGAATATATTTAATGGGCTGGGATTTGGCTCAGTTGGTAGAGCGCTGTGCTGCAGTCTCTGAGGTCCCAGCACCCCACAAATGGGAGAAGGACCTGGCAATCCACTCCCAAGGCAATCCCGAAACAGTTAGCTATTGAAAACCCTATGAGGGTCGCTATGAGTTGGATACCGACTCGATGGCACCTAACAACAACAACAACAATAGAAAGAGACCCTTAAAAAAGGTTCAAAAGGCAAACTATGTTATGTGTATTTTACCACAACTAAAGATAAAAAATAAGTTTAAAAAAATATTGTTCTTTCATTTCTGAGACAGATTTCCCAAAGTCCAGGACTATGAATTGACAGCTGTGTGTACAGCCCACTATTTCTGAATTACGCAGTTAGTGGCCTCCAAGTGGAAAAACACTTCATGGAGTGTGCTTTCCGCCTCCTGCTCACCACACTGAGGGTCACAAGAAGGAAACCGAGATGCTAGAATTAAAAGTGATCAGACCTTTCACAGTGGCAAGATTTTCCTACTTGGGCAGACAGGCCGCACGCACATGCACATGCGTGTGCACACAGGTTTCCAGCCAGTCAGCAGGTTTCCTCTGTGACATGACCTGATCTGCAGCCTCCTAGTCAGAAGCTGGGACGCCCAACTCTCTCCCTGGGCACCTGGGCCTGTGGGTGCCTGAGGCAGGAGGTGCCACAGAAGTGGCTTGCTCCAGGTATCTGGGAAATATTTTCTATCCATCAGTGAGGCTCCCAGAAAATGTTCCGGGGAGAGGGGCAGGCAGCTGGGAGGGCAGCTCTGTGGCAGATCTCATGAGGCCTGGGTTCAATCTCCAGCTCAAAAATGAAAAACAAAAGTGTTAGTACTAACATTTCTGATTTGCTCTCTTTTCCACTTCTTTTTTAATGGCCCTATTTCCCCCGGTCTGGGCTGGGATTTATAGCTCAGTTGGTAGAGCATAGCTCTGCAGTGTCTGAGGTCCTGGGTTTGATTTCCAGCACTGTAAAACTGGGAGAAGGATGTGACAATCCACCGCCTAGGCAATCCAGAAACAACCAGCCATTGAAAACCCTTTGAGGGTCGCTATGAGTCGGACCAGGCTGGATGGTGCCTAACATCATCCCCCCCCCCCCCCCCGTCAGGTTCTTTGTCTTTGTCTTTTGCCTCTGCATTCTATTTAGACATCATCTTCCCTCCTGTCTTTTCCTCTCGTCCCTTCCAGCCCCTCAAACTTCCCATCTGTCTTCCCGCTCCCTCCTCTTTCTCCTTCCTGGCTCCGCCTGTAGCCCACAATACAATCCTGGGCTGAGGGATCAATCTTGTGACAGTCTTTTTCCGAGGGGTGACGCAGCAGGATCTGGCTCAGCGCCCTCTGGCTGCTGCGCTGCCTCTGGGGAACGTGTCCTGCTGGGTCACCTGGTGGGTGCTGCCCCTCCGCTCGCATTTCTAGGTCCTTCTGGTCAGACTGCCTCTGCCGGGGGACGCCAGGTCCGCTTTCCCACGGAGGGCTGTGGCTGACCTGAGGATACCTGGCTGTCTGGAGGCGAGCTTTGGTTCCTGGAGGTGCGAAATGCGGCACCTGGCTCCTGCCCGTGGCCGTCGCCTGGTGCGTTGGTTCTCAGACGCAGGAACAAAACCAAACCACAATTGTTTTGCAGGCTGGCGGGCGAACGTTCCTTCCCGCGCTCATCACCCAGCGGTCAGGGCTGCAGCCGACCTCGTACACGGCACTAGGGGCCCAAAGGAAAGCGGGTTCCTTCCACCCGGCTCTACCCGACTTTCCCTCCTCTGGTCAGCTTCCCCATCTCGGGCAAAGTGGCCCTGGGCTCCGCCACCCGCTGGGCAGTGAGAGGCCTGGAGACCCAAGGAGGCGTCTGACTAGTCTGAGATGGGGCGGCCTGAAGAGGCTGGGAATTTTTCTAAAGGATCCGCCACTTAGCGATCGACCATCTCCTAGTGCTGTGGGGTTTCCTGCCTTGGTCCCTAAGGCCCTGGCCAGGGCACGGGAGCGGCAGGGGGGCCTCCTGGGGGTCTCCCCGCAGGCTGCTCCAGCCAGACCCAGGGGAACGTTGCGCTGTTCTCAATCAGGGGCCAAAGTCAGCTTTAGTGCGTGGCCCTGGTGGCACTTATTATGAAGGAGGCAGAAATGAATCCTGTCCCCAGTCTCTCATAATCCCATAGGGAAGGCAGGACAGAGTCTTAAAGAGTCGCAGTGCTGTGTGGGAAGGGAAATACGAGGTGCAGGCAAGTGGGTGTGCTTTCCTAACAGATACCCAGGAGGGTGGAGAAGGCATCCAAATGGAGCTGTGGAGAAAGTAAGAGTGTGAGGGCAGACTGCAGCCTGTGGCAAAGCACAGTTCCAAGGGATGCTGGGGGGCCAGTGAGGGGTGGTGCTGCAGATGATACTTCCTCATCAGAAGTTGTTTTAAGGAGGACAGAGAGAGGAGCAGGGAGAAATGAAGGGCAGTCAGATGGCCTGCAACTCTCTCTCTTTTAAAATGTTGTGAGCACTTAATTGATTTTGAGACAGTCTTTCTATGTTGCCCAGGCTGGCCTTGAACTCCTGATCTTCCTGCTTCAGCCTCCCAAGTGCCGGGATTAAAGGTGTGTGCCAACATGTGTGGCTTCTATTTATTTGTTTTTGATTGATGTAGTATCTGTACACATTTATGAGGTATAAAGTGATGTGATTTATGTATACAGTGGGTAGTGATTAACTCAACAAATACTGGTGATTCCACTCATACATGGGATCTAGAAAATTTGATTTCATAGAAGTTGAAAGTAGAATGGTGATTAACAGAAGTCAGGGAAAAAGAGTAAGGAGGAGGACAGAGGTCTGTCAGCTGGTTCAAGGTCACTTGTTGGCAATCATTTGGGGGGTCCCTGAGAAAGACCTAGAGGGGGCCTGGGTAGAGATTTGTCTGACCCAGGTAGAGGCCTGAACCTTATCCAAGTTTTACCCTATTCTTGCCCCTCCCAATAGTAACTCAGGACATAGAGTCGAGAGTCCTAGAAAGGACTCCAGGGACAGAGGCTTGTCTGGCCCGCTTGGAGGACTAACATCTATCCTCCAGGGCTGGTATCCCACATCCTGGTATTCCACTCCTCCCCCTCCCATAGAGTGATCCAAGATGGCCCCCAAACAGCCTAGCTCTGGTGTGGCTTCTTTCAATCTGACTGGCTGCCCAGAGCCACCTGATTGGTCAGAAAAAGAAGCTCAGTGATTGGTCTGGCCTGTGCCTAACCCCGCTATCAAAATTTTTCTTTTTCAAATCCTTAGTTACATAGCTGCCACATCCAGTACAACTTGCTCCCTGATTGGCTATTTCTGGGTCCACGCCCCTTCATAGAAGCTATATAAACCACCACTGAAACTACTAGCTTCCCTTTTGTCCCTTACATTCTTGATCCTCCTCTGTTCACCTGTTCTCCAAGCCCTTTCAAACCTGACCCCACACCCTACTCCTGAGATCTGCAACCTCCAACACCACCAGTGAAGACATCTGAGGACTGTAAGCAAGACTCCATGTCAAGCCCAGGGCCTCCGGAGTGGCGAAGGCTTCAAGCAAGACATGAAGAGCTCTCTGCTTTTCTTCCCCTGCCTTGGGAAGGAGGAGAGCAGAGAAGGTGAACTGCAAGAGGCAACAGGAGACACACTGTGGGATACTTTCATTGGGCGTTGTTGTGCTGCACCCCCTTTTTTTGTTCACCTTGGTAGGTGCAGTTCAATAAATTCTGTTCCTTTTTGCAAGAAGGCTCCTGAAGTCCTTTTTTGGCACCACAAATTCTTGCCTATTTCCAAGGGTCTCCAAGTACCCGTGTTGAGGCAAGCTCTGTTACCCCACCGGGCTGGAGTGAACCCCAACAGTCACTGATAGGAAGGATATGCCTCGTGTTCTATGGGCTGCACATTTTAATAACTGGCTCCATAGGCAGCTTAATGGTCAGGATTGGCTGTGACTGATGGTCCTGGCTGGGCTGATGATGCTCAGACTATGTTCTGTGGGGCTGTCTATGGTGCACAGAGAAAGAAGTGCAGAAATTGCAGTTTGATAGAGTAATTGCTATCTCCATCCTATCTAATAATACAAAATGCTGAGCATGTGGCTTGTGGGCTTTTTTAATTCGATTTTCAAACTAGTTCATTTTAAAATATATTTTATAAAACATAGATCTGTGATTGCCTGTTGTTGTTGTTAGGTGCCAAGTTGCGTCTGATTCATAGTAATCCTATGTACAACAGAAGGAAACACTCCTCGACACTATGTGATGCCCAGCACTATTGTCAATGCTTCTCTGTTATTCATAGGGTTTTCATTAGTAGATTGTTTTGGGAATGGGCTGCCAGGTCCTTCTCCCTAGCCTGTAGCACCTGTTATTCCCAGGTTGTCTCCCCTCTAAGGGTGGACCAGGCTGACCCTGCCTACCTTTCAAGATCAGGCAGGATTGGATGCCAGGGTGCTATGGCTGTAGACTAGAGAGAAAAAAATGGGCTTTTCACAACAAGTAAGTTGAGGAATTGTTCTCCCTGAAAAAGACTCTGTTTTCCCTCAGTGGCATATGGTCCAGCCTCATTCGGTTTGGTCTGTTCTCTGCCACCTGATCTATTTCCTCTCCCCAGAGTGACTGCAGACAGCAAGCACATGCTACGTGTGCATGCCTGTGTATGGGTCCTGCATGGTGGGGCAGGGACACAGGTCTTAAGGTGTCTGTGAGAGCAGGTATTTTGGGGCCTGTGAGCACCCTTCCCAAGTACCAAGGGTTAGGACTTCAGCATGTCTTTTTTGGGGGGAAATTTGATTCAACTCAAAACACTTATTTTAACACATATGTCATAGTTATAGAAGACATTACATTAGGGAAACTAGGAGAATGATATACAGAAACTTTATACTACCTTGGCAACTTTTCTACAAATCTAAAATTATTCTAAAATAAAAGCTTACTTAAGAACCTATCTATTGCCGGGTGCAGTGGTGCACACCTGTAATCCCAGTGGCTCAGGAGGCAGAGGCAGGAGGATCACAAGTTTGAGACAAGAGGCAGTCTGTGTAACTTAGCGAGACCCTGTCTCAAAAAGTAAAAATATGGGCTGATGGTGCGGCTCAGTGGTCCAGCACTTGCAGAGCATGCAAGTGCGAGGCCCTGGGTTCAACCCCCAGTACCGAAAACAAAAACAAAAACAAAAACAAAAAACAAAACAAAACAAAAAAACCTATCTATTATAAATATGCAGAGTGAAAAATGTGAAGATAATGAAGAGAGAAATGGAAGCTATATATTAAAAGACTAAATCCAACTTACAGAATTGAAAATACAGTATCCAAAATAAAAAATGCAACTTATGGTTTCCGTTTCTGCATGTAAGAAGGTTGGAGGCTGATACTCTGGCCTAGCAACAAGTACAGAGCTGAGCAAACTGAAAAATCAACTGTTTTCAGATGAGTAAGAGAAGTGAGGCAATAGGGCAAACCACTGCACTCTAAGTTGGAGAGACTGACAGGCAAACCCAGAGAACCGCACTATATGGAAGCACAGTCTCTGTGGGAAACAGTGCCAGGGCAGGAAAACTTGAACCATAATCAATAAATCATACCCTAACCTGAGGCCAGGTGCAGACAAGCCCAAGAGCTAAAAACACCAGAGAGGTCTAGTTGTGGGGGCCCACATAGTTTTGTAAGTTCTATCTTTATCAGCTCAACTAGGGTCTCACAGTAAATACCAAAGAAAGATCCCCTCATGCTTCCAGCAGGGGAGAAGGAAACATTTTGAATATGTCAGAGCATTCTGTTCTTATCAAGGTGTACCTTCAAGAGAAATTAGTGACTGAAGCTTGACCTGCTGGGCTTATACAGACAGTCTTACCTGAGCAAAGGCAGGTACCACCTCTGTTCAGCCTTACTCTGCCATATGGAATAAGGGAAAATCCAATTCCAGCTCCTTTATCTGTCCTGTCCCACCTAACAGAGAATTGAGAAGCCCTGGTGAAGTTCACCGTTGCGAGTACCAGGCTCACTAAAGATAGACCTACTCATAGGTCTGTCAACAGAACATGTCCCCTCCCCTCATACCTCATCATCGCGTTGCCAAAGGTCTATTTACTATAGTTCCTTTTACCCTGTACATTATGTCTAGCTATCAAGGAAAAATGTCAAGACATACGAAAAGACATGGCTTGAAGAGATAAAACAAGCATCAGAACCAGACATGGCAAGGATGTTGGAATTATGACACGAGATTTAAAACAACCATGGCTAATATGCTCTAATGGATAAAATAGGTAGCATGCAAGAACAGATGGGTGATATAAGCAGAGAGATGGAAATCCTAAGTAAAGCAAAAGGAAATGCTAGTGATCAAAATCCACTGTAACAGAAATGAGAAAATGGACTTTGGACCGTCTTCAGAATGAACAAATCCTTTGATGGGCTTACTAGCAGACTGGACTTGGATGAGGAAAGAAGTCTTGAGCTTGTGGATATATTTATAGAAACATCCAAAACTGAAAAGAGAAAAAAATATTGAAAAAAAAAAAAAGAGCACAGAATATCCAAGAATCATGGGAAGACTACAAAAGGCATCACATGTCATAATGTGACTACCAGAAGGAGAAGAGAAAGAAAAAGTAATAAAAGAAATATTTGAAGTAAAAATGATAGATAGTTTTCCAAAGTTCATGTCAAATACAAAATTACAGATCCAGGAAGCTTATAAAACACCAACAAGGATAAATTCCCAAACAACTACACCATCCATATCATTTTCAAATTACAGAAAATCAAAGATAAAGAAAAAAATGTCCTGAAATAAGCCAGAGGGGAAAAACAGCTTACTTTACAGGAAAAAAAGATGAGAATTACATCTGATTTCTTAGGAAGCATGTAAGCAAGGTGCTGGTGAACTGACATGTTTAAAGTACGGGGAGAAAAACCTACCAGCCTAGAATTCTGTATACTGTAAAATTATCCTCGACAGTGAAGGAAAAATAAAGACATTCACAGACAAACAAAATCAAGGGAATTTGTTGCCAGTGTATTTGCCTTGAAAGAAACATTAAGAAAAAGTTCTCAGTTGGGCATGGTGCCTCAAGCCGATAATCCCAGCGATTTGGGAGGCTGAGGCAGGAGGATTGCGAATTTGAGGCCAGAGGCAGCCTGTGTAATTTAGCGAGAACTTGTCTCGAGATAAAAAATTTAAAAAATGGGCTAGGGGTACAGCTCAGTGGTAGGGCACTTGCAAAGGGTGCATGAGGCCCTGGGTTCAATCCCCAAGTTACACACACACAAAAAAAAAAAAAAAAAGAAAGAAAGAAAAAAGAAAGAAAGAAAGAAAAAAATGAAAAAAAGAAAAGAAACAAAAAATTCTTTAGAAAGAAGGAAAATAATATAGGTCAGAAATTCAGACCTATATCAAATAAAAGTAAATGCATCCAAGAAGAAATGAACAAAGATAAAACAATAGCTTTTATTTTTCTTGCTCTTAATTGATCTAACAGATAACAGTTGGAAATAACAACAGAGACTATGTATACTATTATGTATAGTTTTTGTTAGGTGCTGTTGAGTCGAGTCCTCACAGGGTTTTCAATGGCTGATTGTTTGGGGATTGCTTCAGGGGTAGATTGCCATGTCCTTCTCCCATATATATACTTTGTTGTTGTTGTTAGGTGTCGTGAAGTTGGTATCCGACTCATAGTGACCCTATGTACAACAGGCAAAACAGTATTGTTACTGCTTCTCTGCTATTCTTTCAAAAACAGATTGATTTTTGGGAGTGGGTTGCCAGGTCCTTCTCCCAAGCATACAGTATCTGGTGTTCCCAGGTGGTCTTCCCATCCATATTCTAACCAGGCCTGACTCTGCTTTGCTTCCTAGATCTGATGGGATCAGATTCCACAGTACTACGGCTGCAGGCATATATATATATTTATGTATACATAATTACATTTAAGTATATGTAATGATGAAAGCCTGCAGCTGTAGCCTTATGGCATCTGATGCCATCAGATCTCGGAAGCTAAGCAGGGTCGGGCCTGGTTAGTACCTGGATGGGAGACCGCCTGGGAACACCAGAAGCTGTAGGCTTGGGTGAAGGACCTGGCAACCCCCTCCCAAAAATCAATCTGCCATTGAAAACCCTATGAACAGCAGAGAAGTACTAACAATAGTGTTTCCCCTGTTGTAAAGAGGGTCGCTATGAGTCAGATACCGACTCGATGGCACCTAACAACAATATATAATGATTTTTCATGTGTCAGTTTGTCCAACTGTGGGGGCTTGCGTATTACTGTGACACTGAAAGCTTTGCCACTGATATTTCAGATACCAGCAGGGTCACCCATGGTGGACAGGTTTAAGCTGAGCTCCCAGACCAAGACAGACTAGGGAGAAGGACACGGCAGCCCACTCTTAAAGCAATTAGCCATTGAAAACCCTATGAATAGCAGAAAAGCATTGTCAAGTATAGTGCCAGAGAATGAGTTTCTTCAAGCTGGAAGGAATTCAAGAGATGACTGGGGAAGAGTTGTCTCCTCAAAGTAGAAATGACTTTAATAATGGGAATGGAGGAAAGCTCCTGGGATCTCTATTTTCCGATGTGGCATGACTCAAAATGAGAAGAAACAGTGGCTGCAACAATGGGCTCAAACATAAAAATGTTGCGTGTGTGGCACAGTGTCCAGGAATGTTTCATTCTGTTGTACATAGGATCACTATGAGTTTGACCCAACTTAACGGCACCTAACAACAACATATAAGGATATTTATATATGAAGCTTATGGAAAAAACATATACTTATGTATGCTTACATATAAGTGGGAATGAAAGCAATGATACAAGGACTGAGAGGAAAGGATTAGGATTATCATGTTTATTATAAGGTATAGACACTACTCATGACGCAGAATATTGTTAGTTGGAAGTGGACTTGAATTAGTTGTAAATGTATATTGCAGCTGTAGGGCAATCACTAAAAAGAAAGTACAAATGAAGTTAACTCCTATGCTAAGAAAAGACAGAAAGTAGAATCATATAAAATGCTTGATTGAAATGAAGAATTCACTGGAAGGGACTTCAACAGCTCACTGCAGAAGAAAAGGGACCTTGAAGCCATAAGAATAAAAATGACCTAAACTGAAGCACAGAGATAAGTAAGTAGTAAAAATGAATTAGTCAGTGACACATTGGACAATATTACTCTGTCAACATACATATAGTTGAAGTCCCAGAAAAGAGAGCTGAGGAACCCTCCTTTGAGGAGATGAAGGATGAAAAATTTATTGTTGTTAGGTGCTGTCCAATTGGGTCTGACTCATACAGTCCCTTATAGGGTTTTCAATGGTTGATTGTTTCAGGGTTGCTTCTGGAGTGGATTTCTATGTTCTTTCCCCATTTTTGTGGTGCTGGGGATCGAACTGGGGTCCTCAGAGAGTATGGAGTAGCACTCTACCAACTGAGCTAAACTCAGCCCATCCAAATTTATGAAAAGTAGAAATGTAGCAATCCAAGAAGTTCTGAGAATCTCAAGCAGGAAAACACAAAGAAAAACACACCAGGGCACATCATCATCAAATCGCTAAAATTACACAATAAAATGAAAATGTTGACAAAGCAGGAAAAGTGAGAAGACCCACCATGCACCAAGAAGCAAGTGCAAACTTTAAGGCTTTCTTTTCATCAGAAATTGGGCAAATTAGGAGACACTGAGCAGCGTTTTTGAGTGTGGAGAGGTGAGAAAGGAACTTGTCAACTTAGAATTCTACTCTAGGTAAAAGTATCTCCCCCTTAAAAACGAAACCAAGATATTTCAAAAGCAAAGAGAATTTGTACACAGGAGTCTTTCCCTGCCAGGCATGGCAAAGGAAGCTCTTAAGGTAAAAGAAAAATGATGCCAGATAGAGACTTAGACATACCCAAGGGAATGGGAAGTGGCAGAAATGGAAAATAGATGGTTAAATATAAAGGTCATTTTCCTTATTTTAAAATTCCTGTAAATGATTATTAACTTCTTAACAATAATGCCTTGTGGGATGTGTAAAGATGAACTGACAATAATCACACAAGGAGAGGAAGGTAGAAATGAACGTGTGCCATGTACTTTATCACTGCAGCCCTAGGAAACTAAAGAGTGGGTTTGGCTAGAGCTGAGCCAGAAGACCCAAGCCTGCCTTTGTATCTGTGAAGCAAGTGAGGCCTAGAGAGGTGACATGGTTGCACCTGGTCACCAGCTAGTTAGTGGCAGATCTGAGACTTGAGCCAGCCTCTGACTCACTGACACTCTTCTGCTCCCTCAGACAGATGCTCAGCCTCTGGGAGCAGTCAGAGCCTCAGGATGCCTTTCTAAATCTCCTTCCCAGGCTTCTAGAACCAGAGATTTATCTTCTCTGAGTGGATGTTTTGAGTTTGCAAAGTTATGGCCATGGGCTGCCAGGTCTGGGGCCCAAGCCGTCTAAGGCCCAGGACCTTGGGAATTAATGGCGTTTAAAGAGAAGTGGTGCAGGTGCTGGGGTTGCATGAGAGACAAGTGTACATCATAACTCTCTTGCATTTATTCCTGTCCCAAGTCAGCGTGCCACTTATCTCTGCACAAAACCTCCTCCCCCGAAACCACAGCCACGTTCTGCTGGGAGCTACAGAGCCCATTCTTGCTAGGCTGCTGGGATGAAAAGTTACCTAATGCAGACTTCCACACACTCATTCAGAAACTATTTGCTGAATGAACTGCTGCATGAATGGTTGTCAGATCTAATTTGTGAGCTCCTTGGGGGAAGGGACCCTGCTGTCCAGTTTTGCACAGCCTGGGCTCTGCTGTAGGGTTGGACATAGAGCAAAAGTTCCTTCTTCCTTGTCCTGTGTTCCCTTTTCCAGCCAGGGACACCCCAGCCTTTGGGCCATTGAGATGCAAAACCTCTTTGTCATGTCTGCTGAAGCACCTTGTACACCGAAGCAATCTGTGCATTCTACCTGGGTGACCCTCTCTTCTGGCCCCAGAGCCCCAAGGCATTGTCACCTGTCATCTGGATGATTAGGAAGCCGACTTTTCTGCCTCAGGGCTGGGAATCGACAAGAATTTAAGTGAAGGCAGGGATTTCTGTCTGCACTGAGATATCCCAAGTGCCTTTAACAGTGTCTGACACACAATGGACTCTTGGTCAATATGGTGGGAATAAATTTTTCCCCTTTCCAGCTCTGATAAAAGCAATTGTGCCTTCTTTACAAACAATTTATCCATATAATTTCATTAAATATTAGTTAAACTCCATCCTGAATTTGGTATTACCACTCTCACATGTATTCATTTGCCTTCTTTCTAGATAGTGTGTATGCATAACAATAATAGTGACAGATAGTAGATAGTAGATTTTGCATTTTCAAATTTTATTTAAATGGTATCACATATATGTATGTATATGTCAGTCTCTACATTTTAAAAAACTGAACATTGTGTGATTTGTGCATTTTAAGTACACGAATCAAGTCCCTGGATAAGTGTACGCTAAATCATACATTTCAACCACATATTATATGCATAGCCACAACTTATTTACAAATACTTCTGCTGATGGATGAATATTTTGTTGATATTTTCCAAAGAAATCTAAAGAGCCTTTCTGGGTTCTATTCTTCTCAACTGATTTTTTATCTTCATAACAAAACCCCAGAAGTTGAAGTATAGGGAAGGTAGAAATCTTTTTAGCAGGTGAGAGGAGAGGTGAGACATTGAATGCTTGTTTGTAAATATATTTTCCCTTATGTTGTTGTTATTAGGTGCCATCAAGTTAGTATCCAACTCATAGTGACCCTATGTACAACAGATGAAACACTATTGCCAGTGGTTCTCTGTTATTCATAAGGTTTTCAATGGCTGATTGTTTTTTGGGAGTGGGCTGCCAGGTCCTTCTCCCAAGCCTACAGCTTCTGGTGTTCTCAGGCGATCTCCCATCCAAATACTAACCACTTTCAACCCTGCTTAGCTTCTGAGATCTGATGGTATCAGATGTCACAGTGGTAAGGCTGCAGGCATTTTCCCTTATACATCAACAATATTCACCATGTTCCAGGGGCTTGGTAGAGTCTTTGACTCTACCTTTATGGAGCTTACTAGTCAGTAAGAGAGATGGCAGGGAGGGAGGGTGGGATTAGGAGATGTTCTAGAAGGGATCAGGAAAGACTCAAGGTTGGAGTCCCAAATAGCACAATGTCAGGCTACTGTGTCCATCCTCTAAACTAGCTGTAGATGAGGACCTCAGGAAATGGCCATGCTAATGGAGTCTTGGGCAATTTAGTTGGTGCCCAAAGAGGAGAAGTAGAGCTGGATGTGGAATCCTGCTCAGATGTTAAGGAATATTTAAAACCAGTGAGTCCTCAAGGATTGGCCGGGGCCAGATATCAAGTGGGAGAGCTGTGTATGTTGAGCCCAACAGGGCAAATCTAAGAACTAGGGACAAGAGCCTCAGAGGCAGCAGGGATACTTGAGGTCACCTGGTCCAGACACTAAGCTAGGTGGTAAGTCCAGCTGAATTTGTGGGCAGGAATCCCCTTCTGCCATAAGTAACCTTAAAGGGTAGCCCTACCCCCATGGGGGCAGTATTTCTCAGCTATTTTAAAGAGAATCACAAATTAAATGGAGTCACATTCTCTTATACAGTAATAAAGTTAACCATGTGCATGGCCCCCTTCTAACTGCTTTATTTTTATTAAGTCATTTCATCTTCACAGCCCTGGGAAGGTGGTGCAGATGAAGAAAACAGGCACTGAGAAATGAAGTAATTTGCCCAAATTTTCATAGATAAGGGAATAGGTAGGATTTAAAATTTGGCCTCCAAGTGCTGGGGTCTGTGAGGGAAAGTGTGGTCCAATGGCTTGGGGGCATGGTCTGTAGAATCAGAGAGTAAATCTTACCTCTACTTTTTTTTTTTTTTATAAAGTTACATCTATTCAATGGCCTGACAATTCTACTCCCAAGGAAATAAAATATGTCCAAATGAATATTTTCATGAAAATATTCATATCATCCCTTTTCATAATAGCCTCAAATTAGAAATAACTCAATTGGCCCTCAACAGAATAGAGAAAAATATTGTAGTATATTCATACAATGAAATACTATTCAGCAATAAAAAAAACAATGAGCTACTTATACACACAACAACACGGTGAATCTCCAATACATTAGGATAAGTGAATAAAGGCAATCACAAAAACATATTTACTTTTTAATTTTATTTTTATAATCCCCAAATAAGTGCAAATAGTGAAGGGCACCAGATGGTGGTGTCTGATGTGCCTGCAGCCATAGCACTATGGCATTGGATCCCGTCACATCTCAGAAGCTAAGCAGGGTCAGGCCTGGTTTGTACTTGGATGGGTGACTGTCTAGGAATGCCAGACACAGTAGGCTTGGGAGAAGGACCTGGTAACCCACTCCCAAACCCACTCCTGCGCCTTGGTCAGGTGGTGGTTACAAGAGTGTATGCAATTGGATACTGAAGTTTTGTGTATTTTATTGTGTGGTAATTATATTTTAATAGAAAGACCCTTGATTTTACCACTTATTGGCTACATATTCTGGGTTTTGGATTAATTTACCTCTTAGGCTTATAAAATGAAAGACTTTGACAGCTTTCCCATTTGTGACATGTGATTTTAGACATTTTCTTAATTATCTAAAGGAAAATATGGGACCACGTTTAACTGATCTTGGGAGGGCTATACAAGCATAAAAGCCATGGGATAAATCATAAAGCAGACCCTTTTTAGATTTAACTACATGACACAAACAAATGAAACTGCAAAACATCTGTATTAAAGAAACCCTCTGTAATAAAAATTTAAAGTGAAACAACAACAAAAAATGGTGAAAATATTTGCAATCAGCATGGCAAAGAATTGTTGTTGTTGTTGTTGTTAGGTGCCGTTGAGTCAGTATCCGACTCATAGCGACCCTCTGTACGACAGGGGAAACACTATTGTCAATACTTCTCTGCTATTCATAGGGTTTTCAATGGCAGATTGATTTTTGGGAGGGGGTTGCCAGGTCCTTCTCCCAAGCCTACAGCTTCTGGTGTTCCCAGGCGGTCTCCTATCCAGGCACTAACCAGGCCCGACCCTGCTTAGCTTCCGAGATCTGACGGGATCGGATGCCACAGGGCTACAGCTGCAGGCATGGCAAAGAATAAGCATCCTTAATTATACCATCAATAAAGATACTAATACCCCAAATGGAAAATGATCAAATGAAATGAACAGGCAATTCATAAAAGAGGAAACCTAAATGGCCAACAAACCTAAGAAGTAATGGTCCAATAGAACCATTAGTCAAGGAAAAATGAATCAAAATAATGAGATGCCATTTTCTCCTATTAATCTGAAAAACATTTAAAAATACTGATTTGTTTTTGCAATTCTTTTGTACCAGCACATTGTTGATAGAAGAGCAAATTTTTCCAATATTTCTGGAAATAATTGGTAGTATTTTCCTAAAAATGTTTATATCATTTGTCACAGCAATCCCACTGTTAAGGATCTTCTGAAGAAAATAATCACAAATATGATCAAAGAATTATATTTAAGTAAGTTCATCACAGCACTATCTATAAAAGTGAAAAATTACAAAGAGCTTGCATGCCCCAAAATATTATTCAGCAATATATCAGAAATATTGTCTTTGGAAAGAGTATTTAATAGCAATAAAACATTTAATCGTAAAACATTAAGAGAACAAAGCAAAGTAATAAAACACTTATATCCTGTGATTCAATTTTCTTTAAAAATGGAATTTATATATCCACAGAGAAAAACCTAAAAAGGAATATACCAAATGTCAGCAGCAGTCATCTTGGGGAGAAGAGAGATCCTGGGTGACAATAGTTTTCTTCTTTCAATTTTAAAGTACATTATACTTTTAAATCTTCTACAGTAGCATAAATTAGTTTTCATGAGAAGGCATTATCATATTCAAAGAATGAATCCTTCTATTTTCTTTTTCATATTTTGCTGGATCTGGAGGCAGGAGCCTGTGTAGATACTACTCTGAGGCCAGAGCCCGTAGGGAGCGGGTTTGCCAGGAGGCAATTCCATAAATCTGTCCATTTTCCATTGTGCAGGCAGGGAAGCATTACAGGGACCCCAGCTTGGAGGCTCCCCACACTGGCCATCCTGAGCAGAAGGCTGTGGCTGCCCTGCAGTGGCCAGTACCTGGACCCCAGGCTTGGGCCAGCAGTTCCTCAGATGCATTCATGGGCTGGAAGAGAACAAGGATTTGGATGTACGTAAATTTGCTCCCATGGGGAAATTACCAACTCCTACTGTGTGACCGCCTGCAGCAGTAGCCTTGTGGTATCAGATCCTGTCAGATCTTGGAAGTTAAGCAGGGTCAGGCCTGGTTAGTACCTAGATGGAAGACTGCCTGGGAACACCAGGTGCTGTAGGCTTGGGAGACAGACCCGACAACCCACTCCCCAAAATCAATCCGCCATTGAAGACCCTATGAACAGCAGAGAAGCACTGACAATAGTGTTTTGCCTGCTGTATGTAGGGTCACTATGAGTCAGATACCGACTCGACGGCACCTAACAACAACAACAACAAGTGTGTGACCACCCTCCTGGGGTGAGTCAGAAAGGGAGACCATGCTTTTCACAAGAGCAGTGGAGTCAGACTAGCGTCACAACCTCTGAAGTTTGGAGCTTGTCCCCCACGCACCAATTCAGGTCTTCCCATACTCGCCTATCTCTTGCTCCAGCTGCCACTGTGGCAGCTATCTCAGCACAGACCCCATGCCTCACCTGGTGCTCATGCTGGGCTCCCCTTGCCATCAGCCCAGGGCTTCTCGGGGACCCTCCTCTGAGCTCATGCGGATGCACTCCCTGTCCCCAGAGGAATGGTCAGGAGTCTCACTTTATGAAGCTCCTGGAGGACAGTCCAATGGGTTCCAGCATTGCATTTAGTGATGACCAGCTTGATAATTATGCTCTCCCTTCCTCCCCCTTATTCCTGCTTTCTGGGGAAACCAGGCTAAAGATATGCAATTTGGGGGAAATGGCTTCACTTTGCTGAATCTCATCATCTATAAGATAGGGCTGATATTACTGTACGTAATGTGTAGGGTTGCTGGGTAATCACTGAGTCATTTGGCGTATGGAGGGGAGCAGTGCTTGGCCCATGGTAGGTAGTCAGTAGGTGTGAGCTATTCATGTTGGCTACATATTCGTCAGGAGTCAGACACTTCATTATCCATATAATCATCTCCCTTCATCTTTATGACAGTTTTTTAAGATTGATATTACCTACTATTCCCTCTGTTGTTGTTGTTGTTGTTTTTGGGTGCCATGGAGTTGGGTCTGACCCATAGCCACCCTGCATACAGCAGAATGAAACACTCCCAGATACTGTGCCATGCCTGGCACTATTATTATTGCTTCTCTGCTATTCATAGGGTTTTCAATGGCTGATTGTTTTGGGAGTGGGCTTCCAGGTCTCTCTCTGTAGCCTATAGCACCTAGTATAACAAGTGGTTTCCCATCCAAGGACTAACCAGGCCCAACCCTGTTTAGCTTCTGAGATCTGAGGGGATCTGACTCCACAATGGTAGGACTGCAGGTTTATTCACTCTGTGTTGAGGAAATGAATTCTGAGAGATATTAAAGAATATTCTAAAGTTAGGGCAGCAGAGCCAGGATCACACCCAGGGCTCTGTGATGCGAATACCTTCATTACCTGCTTTTTACTCAGAATCTGCCTAGGTCTCCTGCCCTACATCTTGGGTCTTACTGCTTATAAGTGACTCTGGGGAATCAGTTCAGAATTCTGAGTTTTCATTTATGAGATGAGGAAAATATCTATCTGAAAAATATCTATCACAAGTTGTCATTGTTTAGGTCAAATTAAGATTACATATATATATGTATGTATGTATATATGTATGTGTATGTATATATATGTTATTTAAAGAAAATATTTGTAAATGGCTGATCATATATGTATGGCTTAGGGGATGTATCAGTTTATTCTAGCTGGGTTGGTGGATAAACTTTACAACTTTACTAGTTGAACATTTTGGTTCTTAGGCACCGTCGAGTCTGGTCCGACTCACAGTGACCCTATTATAACAGAACAAAATACTCCCTGACACTGTGCCATGTTTGGCACTATGTCAGTGCTTCTCTGCTACTCATAGAGTTTTCAGAGGTGGATTATTTCAAGAGTGGATTGCCACATCCTTCTCCTGTTTTGTGGGATTGAACATGGGGCCTCAGAGAGTGCAGAGCAACACTCGACCAACTGACCTAGACTCCAGCCCCTGTAGGAGATAGTAAAGGCTTATTTTTCATTCATGAAGAGTCCCCTTGGTGAAGGCTGGGCTCACTGCATGCAGACAAGATGGAGGCTCTGGACCTGTGCCCCAGGTGCCAAGACTGGAGGTGTGGTTTCTGTCTGTCGCTCCACTGGTGAAAACTAATCACAAGGGGACTGGGAAGTGCAGCCCCAGCTGTGGGCCTGAGGGGTGGAGGAGGGCTGGGAAGGACATAGGTATCTCTGCCAAGGAGGTGCTGTGGTTCAGAATCCTTCCTCCACTTACAGATAGAAATGAAGCCAAGAGGGTGACACCATTTACTCAGAACCACAAACTTAACACAGTAAGGTCTTGAACATGGGTCCTGCCAAGTGGTGGTGGTACTACTGTGACCCCTGTCTTTGTCATTGTTATCACTTCCCTCTGCACTGGAGGATTGAACCCAGGGCACTCCACCACTGGCTGCACCCCTAGCCTCACCTCTCTTCTTTTTATTTTGGGACAGAATCTGGCCAAGTTGCCCAGGCTGCCTCTGACCTTGAACTCACGATCCTCCCGCCCCCTTCTCCTGACTTGCTGGCATCACAGGTGTCCACCACCATGCCCAGCTCCAACTTTGTCATTATTAGGAGGTAAGTCATGAGATAAATTTTCATTTCTTCTCTCCCTACTGTAGATTCCTGGTGAAAACCAGGTGGAGGTGACTGTCTTCCTTTGGTTTTCTGTAACATTGCCCAAGCTTTGCTGATACACGCAACTGAATGGGGGTTCAGAGGACCTGTCCCCATGTCAGGTTGACTGGAAGCACCCAGGTGGCCCTGCCCTGTGGTGCACTGTGTGCAGATGTTTTGGTTCATATGACTTTAGAAAGTCTGGCGTCTTTCCAGGCTCAGGCTCACTATGCTACAGGCACGTCCCGGCAACTCCCCAACAAAGCCAGTGCCTTAAGCTGCTGGATTCTCTCCCTTTCCTTGCCTCCCTGGCCCTGAGGAGGGCCAGGCTTTGTCCACAGACCCTGACAACCCAACCACAAGGTTGTCATGGGTCTGTGGAGCTCCCATCTGCACATTGCCACTATTTCCTCTCCCCAAAGGGGCTTCTGAGGGAACCTCAAAGATGTTACAACTTCTCTTGCTCTGTGGCCTTTGGAGAACTGAGCACGTGCCAATTTTCTTTGCTTCTGGCTGGAATTAGATCATCAGCATAGGATGGAAATGCTGGCCCTTTTGGGCTGAGGAGCCACTTTGATTATCTGTTAGTTGTAAAATATGGGGAAAACTTAATTGGTACTTAATAAACACGTTTGGGTCGATATCTATTTAACAGAAGATGTCCACAGAGATCAACATTAACAAATGGGTCTTGGAGGTAGAAATACTGTGAACCACAGCTATCTCAGAGCTCTAGTATTCAGCTGGCCTGATGTTTTGCACATTTGAACTGTTGACAACTTTTAGTGGGATGAGGGGGTAGGAGGCCTCTCAGTGCCTAGTGAGGTTGGTACAGCATCAGAACAGCCGTGATTCGACCTGAGAGGCAGGCCCACTAGGATGGGCAGCAAGGGCTTTATTGTACACTTGACACTTGAAGGTTTATGGGAGGATGGTGTGTCTGGGTCTGTCCTGGCTCCTGAAGCCAGCAGGTAGCCATTGGGAAGAGGCCACGTACACAAAGGAGAGGAAGCAGGGCTTTGGCACCCACACAGGTGAACCTGAAGCTTGGGTGTGGACTTCAGCCTGTACCTCTCTCTTGTCCCTCCCAGCCTTCGCCTTTGGTGGTGGGCAGTGATGTGCCCCAGAAGCTGGCACATGCTGTCACAGAGCTAAAACATGAAAATAGCTGGATCAGCTGAAGGGAGCGATCCAGCCAGAGCTGGAGTCCTGCCATAGCAACGTGAGCCAGCAGGTGAGTGGCAGCGTGGGAGCTGTGGAGAGCCTGGCAAGCCTGGTACCCTGTGCCAACTCTCTGGGCACAAAAAGAGCATGGCTTTGGTTTGACTTGATACAAATTTACCATAGTCCACCCCTTATAAACTTCTTACCCACATACAAGTGTTTTAGCACTGAAGTTCCTAACAAAGACAATAACAAAATCATGCATTCACATAAAATAATGCAACTATCCCTCATATGTGCCTGCAGCTGTAGCACTGTGGAATCTGATCCCGTCAGATCTCAGAAGCTAAGCAGGGTCGGGCCTGGTTAGTACTTGGATGGGTGACCGTCTAGGAATACCAGATACTGTAGGCTTGGGAGAGGGACCTGGCAATCCACTTCCAAAAATCAATCTGCCATTGAAAATCGTATGAATAGCAGAGAAGCACTGACAAAGTGTTTTGCCTATTGTACATAGGGTCACTATGAGTTGGCTACTGACTCGATGGCGCCTAACAATAGCAACAACAATCCCTCAGATAACATGCTAACTTTCTCCTTAAAAGATACAAAGTCTTTCTATCTGTCCTTGGATAAGATTCATTCCATCTCTAGTAAGTCACATTCTCCTACTGATATTTTCTGACTTAAATACTGAGATAATAGAGTCAACTACTAGTAATATAACTTAGATGGAAAGAAACTGGAAGAGTGTAAGAAAGAAAAGAATTGGTTAACATTTACACAAATATATTCTCATCAAAATAAAAATATCTTCATGACTATTATCATTCTCTTTCTGCAATTTTTCAGGTGGTTGCAGCTATTCTTAGTGTCTTATTGCACTTCTCATTTTGTATTTATTGCTTTTGTTCTTAGAATGTACCTTGGCTGGTAATGCTTCCTTGCCTGGGGGGTGACCCAGACCTTCCTTCCTGTCTGTATCTTTTCATTAATTTATTTCATCATGATTGTAATATCATCACAATTAATTCTACTAATTTAATCATAAGACCTCGGACTAGTAAGAGGCAAACTGTTAGTTGTCAAATTATGTCACCCAAATGGATATGTCCTATCCTCTGGTACCTGGAAATGTGACCGTATTTAGAAATAAATTCTTGGGAGATGTAATCAAGTAATGACAAAGACATTAGGGTAGGTCTTAATCAAATATGTCTAATATCTTTATAAGAAGAGGGAATTTATACACAGACACACATATAAAGGAGAATGTGTGAGGATAAAAACACAAAGGGAAGATAGCTATGTAATGATACAGAGAGGAATGGGAGGTGATGCCACCATAAGGTGTCCTGGTGTCCTGGGACACCAGAGCTGATGGAGATGAGGAGAAATCCACCCCTGGAGACTTGGGAGGGGACACCTAATTTCAGGCTTCCAGCTTCCAAAACTGTGAGAGAACTAATTTTTGTTGTTTTAAGCCCTTCTGTTTATAGAGTTTTGTAGAGCAGACCTCAGAAACTAACGCACACCCTAAGGGCCGTCCTGCAGGTGATCGTTATAATTTTTATAATTGATAATCTTTATCCCATTATAATCTTTCTTACCACCATTGTGTAATAACAAACCAATCTCTCCTTGGTAATCAGGACCAGTCACCCCAGCCAGTAGTTCTCCTTTTCTGGTCTGCTGATTTACTGACACAAGAAGCCCAGTGTAGGGAGGTGGCTCATGAATCTGCATTTAGTGGCCCACCATGCTGGGCCCTGGAGGGAACATTCCTCCCAGGGGATTAAGAGTTTTAGATCAGCAAAGCCCAAAGTTGCAGAGACTCTCCTGGATCAGTAGGGACAAGAGAAAGGATCCATTCTTATTTCCATTCCTTTGTTTCTGAATCTATGACTTCTGATTTGGAGAACCTCCTCAATAAATGGTGCTGGGAAAACTGGATGTGCATTTTCAGAAGTATGAAGCTATATCCCTATCTCTTACCAGTTAAAAAAACCAACTCAGAGTTGATTAAAAACTTGAATGTAAGACCTGAAACTATGAAAATACTAGAAGAAAATACAGAAGAAGCACTTCAGGACAGTGGAGTGGGCAAGAATTATTACTTTTTTTTGATAAACCCCCAGAAGCAATGGGTACAAAAGTAAGAATAGAAAAATGGATTTTCATCAAACTAAAAAGGCTCCACACAGCAAAGGAATCAACAGAATGAAAAGACAATCTATAGAATGGGAGAAAATATTTACAAGCTGTACATCTGACAGGTATTAATATCCACAATATGCAAGGAACTCAAACAACTCACTAGCAAAACACCAAATAATCTAATTTTAAAAAATGGGAAATAGACCGAAATAGACATTTCTCAAAAGAAGGCATACAGGTAGCCAACAGGTATATGAAAAACTTTTCAACATCATTGATCATCAGGGAAATACAGATAAAAATTTCATTCCAGTAAGAATGGCTATTATCAAAAAGACTGGTGGGGATGTGGAGAAAAGAGATCCCTTACATACTGTTGGTGGAAATGTAAATTAGTACAATCATTGTGGAAAATAGTATGGAAGTGCCTAAAAAATTAAAAAGTAGGACTATTATATGATCCATCAACCAACTATTGAGTACATATCCAAAGAAAATGAACTAAGTATGTGGAAGAGTCCCTCACTCCCATGTTCACGAAAGTACTATTCACAATTGCCAAGAACTGGAAATAACCTGAATGTCCATCAACTGATGAGTGGGCAAAAACAATGTGGTACATATGCTCAATGGAATACTATTCAGCTATAGAAAGGATGAAATATTGTCATTTGTGACCACATGGATGGAATTGGAGATCATTATGTTGAATGAAGTAAGCCAGGCACAGAAAGACAAGAAAGAAAGACAAGACATGGTCTCACTTGTATGTGGAACCAAAAAACTTTGGTCTTATAGAAGTGGACAGTGGAATGGTGGGTACCGGAGGCTACAGAAAGCACAAGGAAAGGAGTGATGGGAAGAGGTTGGTTAATAGGTACTAAGTTACAGTTAGATAGGAGAAATAATTTTTGATGCTTTATTGCACAACAGAGCAGCTATTGTTGTTGTTGCTGTTGTTAGGTGGTGTTGAGTCGTGTGTGACTCATAGCAACCCTCATAGGGTTTACAATGGCTGATTGTTTTGGGATTGCCTCAGGAGTGGATTGCCACGTCCTTCTCCCATTTTTGCAGTGCTGGAAACGAACCCCAGACCTCAGAGACTACAGAGCAGTGCTCTATCAACTGAGCTAAATCCCAGCCCAGAGCAACTATAGATAATGATAATGTACTACATATTTCAAGGGCTGGGATTTAGCTCAGTTGGTAGAGCGCTGCGCTGCAGTCTCTGAGGTCCCGAGTTCAATTCCCAGCACCCCAAAAATGGGAGAAGGGCCTGGCAATCCACTCCCAAGGCAATCCCAAAATGGTCAACCATTGAAAACCCTGTGAGGGTTGCTATGAGTCAGATACCGACTCTACAGCACCTAACAACAACAACAACAACATATTTCAAAAAGCTAGAAGAAGGGATTTTGAATGTTTTCAACATAAAGAAATAGCAAATGAGAAGATAGACCTGTGTAACTGATTTAAACATTGCACAATGTAGGTATGTATTGAGATGTAATATTGTTATTGGGTGCTGTTGAGTTGGATCGGACTCATAGTGACCCTAAGAACAGCAGAATGAAACACTACCCAACACTATGCCATGCACATGATCTTTTTTATGCTTTAGCCCATTGTTGCAGTCACTATGTTTCTTCTTATTTTGAGTCATGCCACATCAGTAAAAGGAGGTCCAAGGGGCTTTACTCTATTCCTGTTATTAAGGTCAACTCTACTTTGAGGAGACAACTCTTCCCCAGTTGTTTCTTGAATGCCTTCCAGCCTGGGGGCCTCATTTTCTGGCACTATCCTTTTTTTTTATTAGAAATTTTTAATGTACATCATAATGTGATTCATTTTGACATGCTTTTCATTGTGACAATTTTCATATATGCAATTTGATAAACATTATTCATATAGGTTACCCCTTACTCTCTCCTATGTTTCCCCCCTCCCCCCTTCCCTTCTAAGTTTCCCATCCAAGTCTTCTCTATCTTTTACTATGTAGTATTTTTCTATATGTCCTTGAGTTCCATTTCTGTTTAAGATAGAAACTTTTCCTGTAGTGGTCTTTGTTTTTATCTTGTTAGAACAATTACATGCGATTTCTAGTCCATTTATATTGACCTCATTCTTATCTTCCCTCCCCCCCTTTTATTATGGTCTGACCTTTGAGTAGGATTTTTCCTTCTTGTAATTTTGAGTCAGCTCCCTCATATGAGTGAGAACATGTGTTGTTTCTCTTTCTGATCTTGCTGGCACTATCCTTGACAGTGCTTCTCTGCTATTCACAAGATTTTCAATGGCTAATTGGGAGTAGGCTTCTGGGTGATTTTCCCTAGATTGTCTTAGTCTGAAAGCTCACCTGAAACCTACCCAGCCATAGGTGGCCTTGCTGGTATCTGAAATACTGGTGGCATAGCTTTCAGCATCATAGCAACGTACAAGCTCCCACGGTAGAACAAACTGACAGGGGAGGGGGAAGAGGTATCACACAGAACCCCATAAGTACATATAGTTTTTATATATCAATTAAAAAAATAGAGAGGCTCTCTCCCTCAGAGAGTCTGTCACTTGCCTAAGGGCATATAGATCTAGGTGTTTGCTCTAGATTGGACCTCGAATGTTCCCTAAAGGTCTGTGTGTTACAGGCTTGATATGCAAGGTGGCACTGTTGGAGGATGGTGCAAGCTTTGCTAGGTGGGGCATAGTGAGAGGTCTTGGGAGTGTGCCCTTGACAGAGACCAGGGTCCCTTCTCTCTCTTTGGTTTTGCATCCTGGCCATGAGGTGACCAGCTCTCTCCACCACATACTCCCGACCATGATGTGCTGCTGCAGTGGGCCAGTGGACCACAGACCCAAGCCTCTGGAACTGGGAGCCATGGGAGACCTTTCTCCTTTCTCCAGGAGAGTGACATAGGAATGGACAGCCAAGTGGCACCATGGCAGGCCTGGAGTTTCTTCCTCTGGCTTGTTCTGAGGCCTGGCCTGCTGCAGACTCCAGATCGCCCGTGGCCTTGAGCCTGAGTCGTGAGCCTCACTATGAGTGGCCTGGTGCCTTCTCACCTCTCCCCTCTGTGCTTTGGGAACTCAGTTCCCAACACGGGAACTTCTTCAGTATTCTGAAAGATATCCACATGGGGAGATCCTCACATGTAAAGTGTGTAATTACGTTACAACAGAAAGAGTTAAAAACTCTCGCCCATGGAAGTATGTTGGAGGCTTTAGTCAGGCCCTGGAGGCAGCTACAATCATACAAATGGTAAACGGTCTTTGGTTGGAGTCATTGTACTGAACCAGAAAAATACCCTCAATCTGGGGAAGACAGAACCTTGTTTGTGGAATTCATAACTGATTCAAAATGTAACAGCAGAGGCTGTTTTCTAATTCTTTCTTCCCCTGTCTTGTGTCACTGGGATTTAGTTCAAGACAATAGACACAGGTCAAAGATTGACTTCTGAGGTGTCATTTGAGATGGTCCAGACCTTGGCAGGTGCTGAGATTTGGTAGATGGCCTTGAGCCCCTGCAACATGTTCACCACAGCCTTGGAACAACCCATCCAGCAGGAGCCAACAGCTGCCAACCCAGTTGCAATGATCGCTCTGGCCTGACTTTATCACCGAGAGGACAGATGTTCCCTTCCTGACCAACTACCTAGCCTGTGACATGTGCCAGGTGGCAAGGTGACAGCAGCTGTGGTCTCCAATCTGAAGGTGGAGGGTGTGAGTGAGGAGTCAGGATTAATTTCCTTGGCATGAAGGGAGGAAGCCAAGCTCCAGCTTGAAAATGCCCAAGGGATTTGGGGGAAGGAAGAGTCTCCGGCCTGGAGTGGGTGAGGGGCAGAGGTGAAGGGGGCCTTAGAGGATGGGAGCAGTTTGCAAAGCCAGAAGTGGCACAGACCCAGGGGATGTGGAAAAACCCTGGGGTTGGGAGAAACCTCATGGGGAAGAGGCAAGGGGCCAGATGACCTTGAAGGTCTGATTCAAGGGCAGTGTGGGACTGGCAGCTACTTCTTCTGACTTGTTTAATGGGGAGCTCGGGGGCACTTTGAAGACGGAGGTGGTAAACAAGGCAAGGATTCAGAAAGAGCTCTCAGACAGAGGCATTGGCCTGGCCTGGCCCGGAGGCTTTGGGAACGACACTGCTACAGGTATCTGGCTCTGTTATTTTCTTGCACCTGTTACATTATTATTCTTTACTTGCTTTGCCTGGCTTGGATTTGCTGGAAGTCCTAGTTGCCAGAGCCAGAGGTATAGCTGGAGGTCCCTAATGGGGAGGGGCCCTGTGGTAATCCCAGGTGTGTGGGGCTGAGGGTAGCAAGTGTGCATATAGGTGTATGTTTGCATGTAGGAGGTCACCCTAAGCAGAGGTGCCCACTAACTTGATGCCCACAGGAATCAGGAGTAAGTAAAGCACTGAGATTATTAGCCCACTTGAGTTCCTGTGGCAGAGCATGAAGAAAGGCTTCTAATTCCCTGCTCACGGTGACCCTGTGGGAACTCAGCCCTGACCTGGCAGGCTGCCTTCCCCCTCTGACCCAGAATCCCTCCCCACTGCAGTCCCCACTAGGACTGTGCTGGGGCCAGGTGTGGAGTCAGTAATAGCAGGGAGCACGCAGAGAGGCAAAGAGAGGCTGTGCACCCTCCATTTGGTGAAGCCCTTGGGTCCGTGGCCTCCTTGCCACTGGACTTGTCTCTTCTGTCACTTTGAGCTTGGCCTCCCCATGCCCTCTGTACTCCCCATCTTTATTTCCCCTTGAGGTGCCCCCAGGAAGGGCTTGGCACGAGCTACTCATGGCACGTCGGGGAGACGCAGGGTGGGGTGCTGTGAGAGAGCGTGTGGGAGCACGCAGGTGTGAGCTCCCACTCTGTCTTTGCCACTGCAATCAGCCTGTTTCCCTTTCTGATAACAGTTCTTGGGTTTTTGGGTTGTTCTGAGGTTTCATAAAGCGTCTGGCACTCAGTGGGGGACGTGTGGTCCTGAGGCAGGTTTTCCTGTTGTTACTCCAGTTGGAAGGCAGGACCAGAGCCAGGGGCACCCCTCAGGCTCTATGACCTGGGGGGCTACCTAGCATCTCAGGGCATGAGTATCAAAGTCAGCCCAGACTACCGAGATGAACTAGGAGAAGTAGCTGCTTTCTTCAGTTTGCTAATTGGCACCTGGTCTTGCCAAGGGGTGATGGTGATTGTCAGTATTGCATCACTCTGTTCAGACAACTCCAGGCACCCTCCTAGCCTGTGACCAGGGAGGATGGAAGAGTGACAAAGCCTCTCCCACCCACAGAAAGTGTTTACACTTTCCCTCCCAATTTCACTTTCTGCCCGCTCAGTCATCCTAAATGTTTACTTAACGAAGCTCAAAGACCTTTCAACCTTCCTTGGTTTAATGTTTGCGAAACACCCCGTCACCTCCACTTCTGCTGACAATTTCCTGCTGGCTGAAGAATCGCCCAGGCTTGTGCACTGTCGGGAAACTCTTAAGAGAATGACTAAAGGCCTGGTCATCAGTGAAGGGCTCCCCACAAGTGCGTGGGGAGCCCATGAGGTCAGCATACTCTCCAGGTCAGAGAAAATGAAGAGGCGTTATGATATCAGAAATTCACTTGGCATTTAGGAGCTTCTAAGACATGTGGCCAAAAGTTTCAAGTGGATGATGATGGTTGCCAGAATCCCAGGTGACGGAAATTTGGTTCATCCTTTGGCTTGGCTCAAAGTCTTGCCCAAGGTTTCTTCATCAGCAAGTGAGAGCTTCAGCTTCATTCCTGCTACTTGAACTTCAGAATGCAAAGGAGCATAAACTAGCACTTGCCCTGTCCACAGGCTGAGAGGTTTCACCTCAACTCCAAGCTCAGCTCTTCCTCTGTGTGACTTTTTTTCCTAGTGGCCACAGACAGACAGCTACAAAAACAGAAGACATCTGGAAGTTGGACAGTACTTCCATATATGGTGTGCATGTCGTGTACTAGACAATTTGAGGGAGTGACTGTCATTATGTAGTCTAAGTGAGTGGCACATTGTTGTGTTCTACAGTGACACTAATTAGGTACACACTCAGAAACCAGTTGGGCAGCTCCTGGTAAAGAAGTGAGAGCAGGCTGAGGGCAGTGTCTGTGAAGGTCACTGCCAGGGCCCTCACAGAAACCTCACACCACAGCAGCACCTACCCCAGTCCACTGCATCCTACCCCAGGCAGCAATTCCAGATTGGAAAATGCCCAGACTCTGGATACCTGAGTCTAGAGCCCACTCATTTACATGAAGTCGATCTTGAAAAATTCCAAGTGTGTATTGGCTTCTCCCTTCATAGTTTACAGTCTAGTGGAAGTCATAAGCTCCTAAGCATGGGCTGTATCAGGGCTTTAAATTTCTCTAATAAAGGTTGCAAAGAGCAAGAAGGAGGCAATGGCACAGGGGACAGCAATGTAGGCTGGAGTTTTCTTGGAAGAGGTGAGGCACCAAGTACTCTTTGAAGAGTAGGCAGGAGTGGGTGTGGAGGCTGAGGGGCAGAGTTCCTGCATGTGGCAGGTGGGGGTGAGGGCCAGAGGTGGGGATGCATGTGAGCCCTGGCCTGGATCGGGCAATGCCCAGGGTTCGGCAGCATGCTAGCCAAGACCACATTCTTCCTCAGGGACAGGGGGCGCATGGGGATAGTCAAGTGAGGCCAGATTTGAGAGCTGTGGTCCAGGGGAGCAGAAGGATCATGCTGCAGAGAGTTCTGTCCTGGGATATGGCTGGGAAAGGACAAGGGGGCTGCAGCGGGGCTGCCACCCCACCTGCTCCACCCACAGTCCCCCAACTACCACCAGCTGAGGGAGGCCCTGAGAGGCCCCAATGGGAAAACCCAACCAGGACAGCTAGCAGGTGTGGGCGCAGTCCCCCAATATCTGCCCCTTCCTTGCAGAAGCACTGTCTCTGTCCACAGGTCAGGGGACGGCTGTTTTTCCTGGAGGCACAGCCAAGTCTCCAACAATGATGGGCACACAATGGGGAGAGGCCCTATCCCTGGCCCTGCCACCTCTCATTGTTGCTGGCTGGCTGCTTCTGAATGGCTGGCAAATCCTGGCATTTCCTGTCCTCTGCAGAGGCCGTTCCTGCCCACTGCAAGGCTGCTGAACCAGGTAGGAAGAACCTTGGTGAATTCCAGAAGAGCTCAGCTAGCGGGCGGCGACAGCTCCACTGCCTTCCCACTCCTGGTGGCACCCAGTGGCATGGTCCTGTTGACCAGAGGAGATGAGTGTTTGAGATGATGCTTTGTGAGGGGCTGCAGGCAGTGGGGATCTTCAGACTCAAGGCCTCGGCTGATTTGGGGTGCTTCCTCCTCAGGGTGAGCCTTTGCTGAGCTTGCCTCTCCTCCTGGCTGGGCTCCTGGAAAACAGGCTGACCCCGGGGCCTCTTTCTTCCCTGAGCCTCCTTGTCAAATTCCTGTTCTCAATCAAGCACCAAGCCACCTGCTATCATTCATGGCTCTCGGGGCCAAGCAGTGGATTGACAGGCTGACTTCCAAGGCTGATAGGAAACCCCACCAATCCGGAACATCTCCCACAAACCATCACTCATCTTCCCATCAGCTGAGGTGAGCTCTTCATCTCCCTCTGACCTTGGATGGTGACTGTCACCTGGCAAACCAGGCCCTGCAAAGGAAGAGCAGAGGATGTGTCTGCTCTCGGGCAGTTCTTAGTTCAGACCCAGAGGTCTCCCTCTAAACCCCATGAGGAATTGTTCCAAACTCTGGCGAGGCAGCCAGTAGTGCCAGTCCCCTTGCTTGTTGGGACCAGGGCTTGCAGCAGGGTCCTGATGAAGCTAGGTGTAGTCCCATTTCAGGGCTCCCAGGCGTCAGAGGTGCTGCCTTCCAACAACTGGTGGGGTCCATGGCTGAGCCCTACTGTGGGTGGATGATCCTAGGAGGGAGAATCTTTTATTGTCTCCTTGGGTTAGGAGGACTTTGGCCTTCTTGTTCCTTGGAGAATGGCATTAAAGTTCTCCTCAATGGCCTGCAGGCAGTCAGGGGGTTGCTAGCAACTCTCTTTCCTTTCCATTTGAGAGCACTGAGTAACTGCTTGTTGTAGCAAAGAGTTGGAATGAGTGCTAGATTTCTTTATCATTTACCACGGACCTAAGCCTGGAGCTGCTGAGGCCCAGGAGGTGAGTGATGCATTCAAATTCACACAGCTAGTGAATGGGCAGCTGGGCTTAGGAACCTGATCTCCTGACATCCAGCCCAATGTTCTTCCCAATTTGCCAACTGCCTTTCACTTTCTGTGTGTTTAGGTCTCAGTTAGGGCTCGGAAAGAGCTGAGGATTCCACCTCTTGGGCCCTGGCAAGGGCTGTGCACACACACACACACACATGTGCACACATACATATGCATGCGTGCACGTGCACGCGCACACACACGCACACACACTACACAGCTGATTTCAAATGGCATCAGTTCCATTCCTGACCTATTTAATCAGAGTGTCCTGGGGTGGGACTAGTAGCTTGTAGGCTGTAGATGCTCTTCAGGTGATTCTGACATCAAGGCAGCCTGGAGAACGGTGGTCCCTAATGCCATCTGAGGCACTGCATGGACACATGCTGATCTGGGGAGGCGGGGGGCTGGTGGCTTTTCTAGGGTGGCTCCAGGGGACAATCCCTGCTTTTCAATTCCTCTGAGGGAGGATGGCTGATGCCAGGCAAAGAATAGGTGGGACCTGAATTTAGCTGATGCCCATGGAGCCCCTCCCAGGTACCTACCCAGTACTGCACACACCTGGCTACTGAGAACTTTGATCTCATGTCCCCTGCTCTGGAGGGAGAAAGGCCTCCTACCACTTGGCGCCCGAGACAAGCACAAACTGACTCCCAAGGTGCTGAGCTCTGAGTCGTGGGAGCGAATCCTGGTCTTCACTGCTCCTTGGGTGGCCTCCTTAGGTTTCATGTGGCTGTGATTATATGTGTGTGTGTGTGTGTGTGCATGCGTGCGTGTGTGTGTGCGTGCATGCATGTGTGTGTGTGTGTATGTATATGTGTGTGTGTGTCTGGCAAAACTCTCTCGGCAACCCTGGAGCTCTCACCCAAGTTTCTTGGCCTTTTAGTGCTGATTAGTGTTTTCAGAGTGGTAATCTCATCATGGGGACCAAATTGTTCTATAGAACAAGAGGGTGAAAGTGGCCAAACATCCATGGACTGATCAATCAACTCATCCATGCAAGGCTTGTTGCTAATACTTTCTGGGGGTGTAGAAAATGAGAACGCACTGAAATTCTCAGATAGGTGACTCACTGAGATGGAAGGAATTCAGCCTGGAAGAATGCAAGTCCCCTGACATCTCTTCTCCGTTAGAGCAGAGGGTGGCAGGATGACAGAGCATTCACAATAGCCAAGTTCAGAAATGTTGACCTTTTAGACAATGATAAAAGCTCTCGGCCTCAGGCAGTGGAAGGAGAGCGGACACAGGCTTTGAGTTCTGAGAAATGAAAACCAGATTCCACATGATCCTGGGTCTATGTCAGAGACCTAAAAGCTTAGGCAACAGTAAGATGGAGGTCTGGAACAAAAAATTATTTTTCTTTATAGAAATTACAAAAATACCCATGGTTTCTAAAACGAGAAAGACTGTCACTGCCAGAATTAACTGATGATAGGGAAGAGGAAGGGGGCACCCTGTGACCTCAGACTGTAAGTCTGTGAGGCCAGGAGAACCCTTGGAGGTTCAGTCTTCATAGAGGGCCGGTGTCACAGCGGCCTCGAGGATTGCTTACTAAGTGGCCTACTAAGCATGGTGGGGCTGGAAGCCATGCCAAGTGCCATGAGGAAAGGTCTGCAGCCTGCTGATGGAAGATGTCCATTACAGCCCAGCCAAGTTAGCTGAATTCACCTGATGCTCATGGAGGCCCCTGGCCCTCAGTCTGATTAGCTTAGCTTGCTTTATTTATTTATTTATTTATTTATCTATCTATCTATCTATTTATTTATTTATTTATGTATGTAGGGGCTGAACCCAGGGCCTCACACATACTTTGCAAGTACTCTATCACTGGGCTGCAGCCTTAGTCCATTTTCTGTATTTTTATCTTGAGACAGGGTCTCACTAAGTTACACAGGCTGGCTCTCCAACCTGTAATCCTCCTGCCTCAGCCTCCGGAGTTGCTGGGATTACAGGCATGAGCTACCGTGCTGGCCTACTTAGCTTCTTTATTTTTTGTTTATTTATTTATTTATTTTTTTGAGGTACTTGGGGGTTGAATCCAGGGCTTTTCATTTGCAAGTGCTCTATGACTGGGCAGAGCCCCAGCCCAGTTTTTATTTATTTACTCTTATTTTGAGTTCAGGGTCTTGCTGAGTTCTGTGGGCTGCCTCTGGCCTCAAACTCAAGACCCTCCAAGTTGCTGGGCTTACAGGAGTGTATTCCAAACTTCATTGGCTTGGCTTCGTCCACAAAGCCTCCTGCCCAGAGCCTGGGTGCCAGCCTTATAGCCCAGGTCCCAGGGCTGTTGTAAGGGTGGACTTGCTTTTGGCCTTGTTCAGTGACCCCTTCTCCCTATCACACGCATGGAGTTCTTGTGTGGGCTTGAGGGCACCCCGCACACTTCCACGTGGGAGCTACTGGCTCAGATCATCCCTACCAGTTGTATCATCCCCTGAAAGTCCACCAAGAGCTTAGCCTGCACCCTCTCATCAGCTCCTCACAGCCCTGAGCAAAAGAGTGTGTAGTAGTTATGCCTGGTCCTTAGACAACCGTGGAGAAGGGACAGGTGCCAGCTGCAGCTTGGGGACTCATTTCCTGAGTCCTAGACAGGAAGGTCACAGAGATCAGGGCCCGGACCATTTACTCAGGTGCGGATTCCCAGCTCCCAGCAGAGCCCCTGGCAGCCAGTAGGTACTCAATGAGTGCATGAATGAATGTGAGTTCCAGGTAAGCATGTTTGGTCTTCTTGTACTGATGAAGACCTAAGGGCAGACAGGTGAAGAGGAGAGGCGAATGCAGGGGCTGGCTGGTAATGGTGGTCACCTGGCTAGGCACAGGGGCACCACCTATGCTCTTGTGGCCAGCCAATTCCCCTCCCTGCCCTCCCTTCCCTCCCTGCCAGGCTTCTGATGCAGTTGGCTATGGAAGCTCCAGTGTCTCAGGGAGTCAG
Organism: Pedetes capensis; assembly: GCA_007922755.1. Taxonomy (NCBI): domain Eukaryota; kingdom Metazoa; phylum Chordata; class Mammalia; order Rodentia; family Pedetidae; genus Pedetes; species Pedetes capensis. The sequence continues at coordinate 12,076 of VMDO01012006.1, read as the reverse complement.
TCCAGAGAAGCTGTACCCAGGCACACGTGCGGCAGGGACTCAGAAGGACTCTGGGGGCCTGGAGTCTCTTCCTGAGCACCTTGGGAGGGGAGGTGGCTGGAGCAGCAGCCTCAGCAGGGCTGGGCAAGACCTTAGGGGCACCCGAGAGAGGAAGGAGGGACGTCTTGAATGTGGGCATCTTCTGGGGATGGCAAAGGGACCAGCACAGAGCTCTTTTCTTTTGCTTCTTCTTTAAATTTATAAATGTTGGTGAGGTATAGAGTAGTAAGACTTTTGCTATCTCCATTATGCAACTGTTACATCACTTCTTGTCCACCCATTCATCCACTTACATAATTTACTGAATCATAATTCCCATGCATTCATATAGCTGCATCTATATTTTGAGATTTATTTTCTACAGACAGCATCGCAGGACCCTCCTGGCCGGTGGTGGGCACAGAGGTGCCTGCAGAGCTGTCCTCTGTGTGAAGCTCTATGGAGACATCCTGAGAAAAGAGAGCTGATGATGGAGAGCAGCAGGCTGCGCTGCTGGCTTCCACAACACAGGCTCCTGCTGCAGGCTGGCCCCACCCTGGGAGGAGGGGCACTGGCTCCTCTCAGGTGGCCTCTCTCAGGTGTCTGGCGACCCATTCCGAAGGGCCCTACCTCCCTGTGGCTGGTCAGACAGGGAAGGTCGCCACAGGAGAGTCCAGACACCTGCCCTGCTGCACTGGCTGGAGAGCAGGAAGCAGAGAGCAGAGAAACACCTGCTCAGCAGCGGGGCAAGGAACTCGCCCTGAAGAGTGTCCTGGAGAGAAAAAGCCACAAAGCTGGGGCCACGCAGCTGGGGCCACACCTTCCCCTCTCATGGAACGGCTGTTCAGTGTGAAGCAAGTCTTAGAATCCCTCTGCCCTGCGTAGGCACTTTCTCCTCCCATGGAGGATGTGATAACGTCCTCCACTTGACTCCCTGCCTCAGAACCCTATGGGGATCCAGCAAGGTCACGCACATACAAATAGCATGACCAGCTGGGAAATGGCACCTGGCCATAAAGAGTTATAAGTGTGTGACCACAGGGGCTTTGACCCAAGGGTGTCAAGGGCATTGATCACTTTGAGTAACGTCAAGTTAAGCACTGTTCAGGGGTGTAAAGCACATTATCCTCATGTCCTCTCAAGAGTTTCCCTATCACCATCTCTTCCTCCTCCAGCATACTATGCCTGGCACAGCTCCTCTGTGGCTGGACCAGTCCCCAGCTCCACGCCAACTTGGATTCTGCTCACCAGTTCCTGGTGTGTGATTTCAAATAGGGCAATGAGTCCTGCTGAGACTCTGCTACCTCTTCCACGATGAAGGTGCTGGTGAGTTTGTGTCAGAGAATTCAAGTGAGACATTGTATAAGAAGGTGCTGGAAAATGGTACAAATGTCGCTTTATCACTGGTCTTGACATTACTAGTCCTCAAGACCGGCATGGTATCGGCAGCATGACCCCTTCTTTGAGCCACACTCCAGGCTGTGCAGTGGTTGCTTGGCCTCCCTGTCTGCTCTGGCTTGGATCTGGAGTGTCCCCAAAGTTCCATGTCTAAAGGTATGGTTCCCAGCTTGGTTATTAGGAGATGCTGGGTACTATAAGAGGTGGAGTCTAGTGGGAGGTCTTTGGGTCATTGAGGGGTTGTCCTTGAAGGGGGTAGTGGGACCTCAGCCTCCCCCTCTCTCTTCAGTTTCCCAGCCATCAGGGGAGGGGTTTAGCTCTGCCCCGTGCTCCTGCCATGATGTGCTGCCTCACCATGAGCCCAAAGCAACAGAGCCAACTGAGCATGGACTGAAACCTCCCAAACAGTGAACAAGAATGAACCTTTTCTCTATAAGTTGATCATCTCAGGTATTTTGTTATAGAGATGGAAGGTTGGCTAACACACCATCCAGTCTTCCATCTTTCTTCTCCCCTCTTTTTCTTTTACACTGAGTAGCCCAGGAGCAGATAAATTCAGAGCTATGGCCTAAGTTAGGGGGATTCTCCTTTTTTTCTGAGGCCCTCCTAGCTCTTTGGGATTATCCTGAAATGAAGCCTCCACAAATAAACACAGGAGTACTCCAACTTTCAGTGGGCTCAGGCAAACTCATGAAAGAGCTCTGAGTAACAGATATTTCCCAAAGAACATTAGCCAGCACTGGGAGGATCCTTTGTCAATGATAGCCTGGAGCTGGGAGCAGGAGCTTTTGTGGAGCTTTTTCCTGCCATTCACTGACCTACCTTCTAAATGCTCTTGATATATCAGTCAGCCCCGCTGCTAAGAGTAAAACTCTCAAAGGAAAATGAGCAACATTTCTATATGAGAAAGTTGGAGGGCTAGGTTAAGGACCTGAGTCTGAGAAATAGCACACACCTCTCACAGGAGACTTTAGCAGACAGTGCTAAGGACATATCAGCAGCTGTGTCTGTGGGTAAAGATGGAAAGAGGATATGAAGTGACTGAGTGCACAGTGCACTGGTGCTGTGAGAAAGAAGCAGAATTGCCCGGCCATTCCCAACTGGACCGGGGATGGGACAGCAATTATACAATAATGAAAATGCCTTTCTCTTTCACCATCCTGAGTGAGAGTCTGTACTCCATACTCTGTGCTCTCGAGGGTAGGAACCACCAACCACACATGAACTTAAATCCACTGAAGTAAAGTCAAGTCAGTGCCCCGTCCACTAGTCACATTTGAAGTGCTCAATAGCCACTTACGGCCAGCGGCTACTACACAGAAAAGCACAGATAAAGAGCATGTGTGTCCTTGCAGAAAGATCTTTTGGACATCGCTGCTCGGATCTTCTCCAAACATTCTTCTGCTTGGGGGTGGGTGGAAATGAGAAGAGTTAGTTAACAGATGTGAAGAGGAAGCGCCACTTGACATTCAGAGCTGATCTTTCAATAAGAAGATAGCCAGGCAAGTCTGGCTATTGTTTTGGGAACAAACTTCCCCATCTCAGCCACTGAGCCTGGATCCATCCTCTCAAAAACATCTTCCATAGTGTAGAGGAGAGGCAGGCATAGCAGAGTCAGAGGGAACGAGGGCATGAGGTAGGAGGAAGCAGGATGCAAGTCCGACCCTTTTCCAGCCTGAAGAATGCAGGTGGAAGAGGGAAGGAGAACGGTGAGGGTTGGGAAGCGGCGGGTTTGCTCAACCACCCTTTCCAGACTTAGGGTAAGGAGGACAAGAGCACAGTCAAGATGAGGGCCACTCTGAAAGCAGAGTTTGCCACACATTGGCCTGGCAGGGACAGGATAGCCCTGGGAGCCCCGGAGGGCTTTCTTTCTCAAGCTGCCTTTTGTCACCCTGTAGGTAGACACTGAGCCAGAAGCCAGGGGGCCTACCATGGCATTCCCTACAGCAGGAGGAGGTGACCTGCTGTGGAGGCTGGTGTTGGGCTTTCCAGGCTGTGAACGAGATGGTGGTTTGGCAAAGATGCAGCATCTATTGCCAGGGGCAGCCAAGGTACAGCCAAGGCAGTGTGAAGTGGACATAGATTCCAAACAAGATGGGCAGGACCAGCCCTGGAGGCTTTCTGCACCGGGTGACAGCAAAGCAAACATTTCTTGGGTGGACAACTATAGTATCCAGACACTGCAGGACATTGAAAATACCAAACCCAAGGCCCCTGGATCTGCCCCCAGGTGGGACTAGCAAGCCCCTTTCTTCCCACATACCCAGAGACTGTCTGGTGTAGAGAAGCAAAAGTGAGGAAGGCTTATCTTAGTAACTGAGAATTTTTATCCAAATAAATGTGTGCATTTCCTTTAAAAAGCTGTTTGTGGACTAGATCAGAGTAAGTTTAAACAGGGTTTGTTTTTGTTGTTGTTAGGTGCCATCAAGTCATGTCCGACTCATAGGGACGCTATGTACAACAGAATGAAACACTCCTCAGTTCTGTGTCAGGCACACAATCTTTATTATGTCTAAGCTCATTTTTGCAGCCACTGTGTCAATCCATCTAGTTAAGGGTCTACCTTTTTTTCATTGACCTGTCACTCTCCCAAACATGGTGTCCTTCTCTAGGGATTGGTCCCTCCTAAATTAGTATTTTCTTGCTCACCAGCAGATGGGCACTCTAGAGAGGAAAAGTCAGATTAGTGATAATCAATCCAAAGGATTACATGTTGTGTGTCCATCCAGACTGAGGTGGGAATAGAATTTAGAAATATGGTGTATAAGCTAAAGTGTGACTGATTCCCCCCCAACACACTTGATGTAACCATCGCCATCTTGAAACAGTACACCTGTGATGAGCTAGAAGCCCTTGGCCAGCAGTCATGGCAATGAAATAAAAACTATGCAGCATAGCTAGTCCTGTGGTAATGGTAATGGTGTTAACATTCCTTCTTCAAAACGAGGGGTCACAAGACCAGCATGAGACCCCCAAGAGACCCTCACCTGAGGCATCAGTCACCACCTCTTCTTCCCCAGCTGCATGGAATGCTAAGTTATGTACAAGGAGAATGATTAGCTTGGAGTGAGGCTCCTTGGTGGGACAGCTGTCTGTGGGACTCCTTGGTGGGAACTCCCCAGACGGATTCTTCACCATGGTGGAGCTGTCTATAAATGGCACCCATGAACCACCCATGCTTGTGTAAGCAAACCTGATAAACTCATGGTTCATCAAGTTGATTTTGATGTGGTCCTTCCTTTGGTTTGTCTTCACCCTCTATCTGGGGTGAATGGATGTTCCCTGTACATCTCCCCAGTGAAAGTAGTTCACACAATGTAAGCAAAGATGGGGAACTATTGATCAAGAATCAAGGCCCCCAAAGAAGATCAGACCAAGTGGGACAATAGCCATGTGAAACCCAGATAAAAAGACCTTGCTGGGTGACCATGGTGATGACACTGGCTCGGAATGACCCCCTATGTCCTTGTGAAGAGGAAAGGGACCCTGGTAGCCTGGCGCAGAGCCTAGTGGATGAATTGTCACACGTATCCTTCATGGTTGTTTGTACTGTGCTGTGTCAGGACCGTCTCTATTTCCAGTGATAGAAACTCCCACTCACATGAACAACTAAGGGAGTTCACTGCTTCAGGTAACAAAAATCCAGTGCGCTTTGGTCCAGCTCCAGCTATGGCTTGGTCTAGTGCTCAGCTGATGTCGTGAAGTCTCAATGTAAACTATTTCCTCCACTCTGCAACAGGGCTGCCAGCACCTCCCCAAACCCAACAGGAACAGCTATGCTGCTCTCCCCAATGTCCCATACAGAGTGGCATTATTTTTCCTTGCCCCTGGTTGTGTCTGACACCCGTCCTTCATCCCATCATGTGGTCCAGAGTATTCAGTGCTGTAATTGGCCAGGCCTGGTTCACATGTCCACCTGGAATTGGGGCAGAGTTAAGATCACCCTCAATACATGGGCTGATATGGGAGGGAGAAAGATCTGAACTATTCAAAAAACTTAGATAGTGAGCTGCATTTGGTTAGTATTGTACAAGGCAGTGGACCTAACCATTCTCAAACATTATGCTGTTATCACCAAAGGGACTTAGGCTAAGGAGCCTGTTTAGGTATTGGTGTTGGAAGATTCTCCCTGGATCAGGCTCACTAGTTTTAGTATGATGGTCTAGATTCTGATGCTGAGAGTGATTGATGCTCTGCTCTCCTGCAGAGTGGCAGGCACAGAGAGTCAGTGCCCATTTTCCTGAGGTGCTGGGAAATGCTGTGGCCAAATGGGCAATTAATATCTAACCTCTTGTTTTATTCTGGGTGCAGTTCTAACGCACAGACCATTGCTATCCCCTGGAATTTGCCCTCAGGTCATGGAAAACTCTAAGATATTGTTAATGAGGTTGTGCATATTTGCCAGAACTTTCAAGGTGAAATATTTTTAGGGTTTTTCTTATGACTACCATTTGTTTTTCTGTTTTCCTTTCTTCTTTTTCTTTTCATTTATTATCATTGACTCAAAACCCAGAGACGACATAGGAAAAAAAGGATCTCAAACAGGGGAGAACAGTAGTGGAGGCCTTCAAGGCAACCCAGAGCCCTGGTCAATGGATATCAGGTGACTGTAAAGTCCTCTGTTATTTGGCTTCCTCAGACATCCTTTGCAGCTGTGGTAGTGGGTTGAATATTGTCCCTCCAGAATTCATGTCTATAGAATGTGACCTCATTTGGCAAGGGAATCTTTGTGGTTATATTGGTTATGATGAGGCCTTACTAGATGAAGGATGGGCCCTGTGAGGAGAGGAGCGGATACTTGCAGCTGCACATGGAGGAAGGCTGAGGAAAGACGGTGGCACAGACTAGAGCGATGTGGCTACAAGCCACAGAACGTTGAGGCCCACCAGGAGCCACTGGAAGCTGGTCTGTAGAGGCAACCGAGGCTCTCCTTGAGCTGCAGAGGGAGAGTGGCTGGGAAGACACCTTGATTTCAGACATGTGGCCTCCAGAACCGAGACAATAGATTTCTGTCATTTTAACCTACCCATTGTCTGCAGCCATAGTACCCTGGCAACCAGTCCCACCTGATCTCGGAAGGTAATGCATGGTTAGTCCATGGATGGGAGACTGCCTGGGACCACCAGGTGCTGTAGGCTTGGGAAAAGGACCTGGAAACCCACTCCCAAAAAACAATCAGCCATTGAAAACCCTATAAATAGCAGAGAAGCACTGACAATAATGCCGGGCATGGCACAGTGTTGGAGAGTGTTTCATTCTGTTGTATATAGGGTCTCTATGAGTCAGACCCTACTTGATGGCTCCTAACAACAACAATCTACTCATTGGTGGTGATTTGGTACAACAGCCCTTGGAAACCAATACAGGGGATTTGAAAGAAATTCAGGTCTGGAGAGAAATGTGGGTTGGATCAGAAACACTGATACATTGGGTCCCTTGGATGTTCCTTGACAGGACCTGTATAAAGGATGAATTTCTGCTTCAGGACAATACTGGCCTGAGTATTGTTGTTAGGTGATGTCGAGTTGGGTCCAACTCATGGCGACCCTAGGTACAGCAGAACAAAACACTCTCCGACACTGTGGCATGCATGTGATCTTTTTATGTTTGAGCCCATTGTTGCTGACACTATGTTTCTCATTTTGAGTTGTGTCACGTTAGCAAAAGGAGGTCCCATGGGCTTTCCTCTTTTCCCATTATTAAGGTTGATTTTACTTCGAGGAGGAAACTCTTCCCCAGTAATTTCTTAAATGCCTTCAAGCCTGGGGAGCTCATTTTCTGGCCACCACATTTGGTTCTTCATTTTGACCAGCCCAGGGACCAAGAAGGGCCTGGATCCAGGCTGTGCTCCTCTGCCAAGCCTATGCGCTGGCTTATGCCCCTTCTCCTGGAGGGAGACATTTTCTTCCCCTTACTGACTGCTCTATTGGCTTCTCAGCCGCATGCTATGGGATGGAAGCCATACAGAGGGCCTGCCACTGCCCCTCTGTAAAGTGAAGGAACCATATAGTAGTGGTGGTTTGACTGGTCTGTACACAGCCCTTACATTGCACAACCACAGACTCTTTCATTCTTTCTATAAGTCACACACACACACACACACACACACACACACACACACACACACACACACGGAGTTTCCAGAATCCAGTTGATCCTCATTTCTCAGAGTCCATTTTTCCAAATTTTTCTACTTGCTAAAACTTATTTGTAGCCCCTAAATCAAGGCTCATGGCCCTCTCATGGTTAACTGTGGAGATGAATAAAGTGGCCAAAAATGCTGGGCCTTCCATGTGTGAGTTCATAGCCCAGATCAAACAGAGCAGTGCGTGGCCTGTTTTCTTTTGGAAACAGGTGTTCTTTTTATGGCATGTCTAATGCCATTTTTTCTTGGCACTTTTGTGCTTTTGTTGGTAATTGGCTGTTTAAAATGGCTCTCGGGGGGCAGTCCTGAAGTGCTGTCTAGTGTTTTGAAGCCCCAGCGGGAGGTAATATGTCTTCCAAGGAAAGTATGCATGTCAGGTAAATTTTGTGGAAGCGTGAGTTATAGTGCAGTTGGCCATAGTTCAACGCATAATGATCCAATAATATATTTTACATAAGGTGCCTTTAAATGGAAACACTTTATTTCCCCTAGGAGCCATGGTTCAATATTCAGTAGCCCAGTGTTCCTGGTGATTTTATAGAACATAACTATCTCACTAATGAGAGCTGTGTATCATTTACATGGAACTCTGTGAGGGGAATGAATGGGGATGAGCTGATAAGAGGTTGTGCACTCAGGTATTCTTTCCCTATGTAACAGAAATGAAGGACACCTAGAACATGAGGCTCTAGAAAGTTCTAGGTTCACATCTGTGAAGGCTGTCTGTCTTACTTAGCAGACATCTTCAGAACACCCCTGGCACAGGGAGGACAACAGCCATGTGGTACAGGGCTTCTCCTTGGGAGCTGAGAGAGCAGGCTGGCTTTCCCTGAGTTAGTGATCTGTTTAGCAACATTCTCTCATGCCAAAGTGAAGCAAAGCAAAACAAAACCAGCGCAGCACATACAAACAAGCAAACAAAAACCATAAAGCAAAAGCAATAAAAGCAAACCGCTGCCTCACAACAGGCCTCTCACTGGAAACCAGTTCAACGATTGGCTCAGTTCAATGACACCAACCCCACTCTACATTTTGGGAGGAATTTCAGCATATAAGAAACAAAGTGATCCATCCACTCCTGGCGTAAAGATGTATCTGGGTCATCTTCATTCTTTTAATCTCCATTAAAAATGAAACAGCAATAACAAAGAAGGGGAGAGAGAAAGAGAGAGAGAGAGAGAGAGAGAGAGAGAGAGAGAGAGAGATTTAGAGAAAGAGTCTCCCTGCTTATTACATTACACTGAGAGCATAGAATAAGGGCATTACAAAAAGTTAAAAACAACCTGTGAAAATTATAAAGCTAGGAGCACTGGCACCGGTGACCTGACATAGGGAACTGCATTTTGAAACCTCACTCATTCACCCACTAGCAATTCAGAGCTGAGCTGACTAAGAGAGTAAAAGCTGTAGTTTAACCTGGTACTTACTTAAGTAAATTTAAACTGAAGAAATGACTTACACTGCAAATTAATATTGGAAAATTATTTACTCTAGGGGAATGTTAAAATCGTGTAAGAGCAAAGTTCTAAAACTAGCCCCAGGCAACTGAGGCATGGTCAACACATATTTAAGGTATTTTAGTGCCTTCTCATGCAAAGTACTGTATTTTCCTAACTTAAAACCAGCTTTTGCCACTAAGTAGCCTTGGGGTTGTTACTTCAAACTCTCTTTGAGCCCTAGTCTCTTTATCTGAAAATTCCTAAGTGGCAGAGTCATTGTGAAGGTCAAGTGACCATTCACAGGAAAGAGCTCTGTGAATTTGACAGGGCCCTGCAGACAGTGGTGGTGTAAGCACAGTCCCACTTGTCATCCAAGCCAGGCTCTTTGGTGGCTCTGTGTCCCTCTGGGGCTGGACTACCCAGAGCTCCTCTTTGCCTTGGCTCAAGTTCGTCCAGTCCTTCTCCATGTCTACCCTCTACTGTTCCCTCCATACTCACCTTGTATGCCCAGGTTGGAAGCAGGATGGACTGGGGATGATTGTAGGGTAGTAGCTGTCCTGAGTCTGAGTTACCATCAGTCAGAATCACTGCCATGGAGAACACAAAGAAAGGATGAAACGTAATAATCTTTGTGAGAAAAGAGTTGTCCAAAGTCCTGCTTTTATGACTGTAGTTGTTGTTAGGTGCCACCTAGTTGAGTGACTCATCGCGACCTTATGTACAACAGTACAAAACACTGTGCAACAGTGTGCCATGGATATGTTTTTTATTTTAAATTGGAAATTTTTAATGTACACCTTAATGTGATTCATTCTGACATGTTTTTCATTGTGGCATTTCCATATATGCATTTTGATGTACATTATTCATATAGGTGCCCCCTTACCCTTACCCTCTTGTATGCTTGCCCCCCACCCTCCCCATCTAAGTCTTCTCTATCTTTTACTTGGTAATATTTTTCTATATGTCCTTGAGTTCCAGTTCTGTTTAAGATAGAAACTTTTCCTGTAGTGAACTTTGTTTTTATCTTGTCAGAACAATTGCATGCATTTTCTAGACCATTTATATTGACACTATTCTTAGCTTTTTTTTCCTTTTATTTTGATCCGACCTTCGAATAGGATTTTTCCTTCTTATAATTTTGATTCAGCTCCCACATGTGAGTGAGAACATGTGTTGTTTCTGTTTCTGAGCTCGTGTTCATTCACTTAAAATAATTTTCTCTAATTCCATCCATTTTGCTGCAAATGACCCTATTTCATTTTTCTTGATTGCTGAGTAGTATTCCATTGTGTATATGTACCATAGCTTTTTTATCCATTCTTCTGTTGAAGGGCACTTTGGTTGATTCCATATCTTTGCTATTGTGAAAAGCACTGCATTGAACATGGAGATGCAGGTATCTCTGTGGTATGATGACCCATCTCCCTTAGGGTAAATTCCCAATAGTGTTATAGCTGGGTCATACAGTAGATCTATTTTCAGTTTTTTAAGATACCTCCATGTTGATTTCCACAGTGATTGCACCAATTTACAGCTCCACCAACAATGTAAGAGTGTTCCTTTTTCACTGCAACCTCACCAGCATTTGTTGTTATTTGTTTTATTAGTCTTGGCCATTCTTACTGGCATAAGGTGAAATCTCAGAGTTGTTTTAATTTGCATTTCCCTAATGGCTAGGGATATTGAGCATTTTTTCATGTGTTTCATGGCTTTATGGACCTCTTCATTTGAGAACTGCCTACTCAGTTCCTTTGCCCTTTTGTGTATTGGGTTATTTGTTATTTGGGGGGGTAGTTTTTTCGTGAGTTCTTTATAAATTCTAGTAATTAGACCTTTGTCTGATGTACAAAATGCAAAGATTTTTTCCATTCTGTGGGGGTTTCTTTGACTCTGTTAATTGTTTCTTTTGCTGTGCAGAAGCTTTTTAATTTCATGTGATCCCATTTATCTATTCTTGTTGCAATTTCTTGAGCAATTGGAGTCCTATTAAGGAAATACTTTCCTATGCCTATATGATGGAGTGTATTGCCTATCTTGTCTTCTATGAGTGTTAAAGTTTCTGGTTTTATGTTGAGATCTTTTATCCATTTTGAGTTAACTCTTGTGTTTATTGAGAGATGCGCGTCAGTTTTCATTTTTCTGCATGCGGATAACCATGTTTCCCAGCACCATTTGTTGAAAAGGCTGTCCTTTTTCCAGTTTACTTGCTTTGCTCCTTTGTTGAATATCAGGTGGTGATAGGTGTGTTGAGGTATATCTGGGTCTTCTATTCTGTTCCAGATGTCTTTGGGCCTATTTTTGTGCCAGTACCAAGCTGTTTTTGCCACCACTGCCCTGTAGTATAGCTTGAAGTCAGGGATTGTGATTCTACCTGCATTAGATTTGCAGTTTAAAAGTGATTTGGCCAAACATGGTCTTTTGTGGTTCCATATGAATTTTTGGATCATTTTTTCTATTTCTGTAAAGTCAGTCAGTGGAATTTTCATGGGTATTGCATTAAATCTATAGATTGCTTTTGGTAGGATGGCCATTTTTACTATATTAGTTCTCAGGAGCAGGGGAGGTCTTTCCATTTTTCAGTGTCCTCTGCTATTTCTTTGTTTAATGTTTTGAAATTTTCTTTGTAGAGATCTGAAGGGTCTTTGGTTAGATTGATTCCAAGGTATTTAATTTTCTGGTGGGCTATCATGAATGGTATTTTTTCCTGAAATTTCCTTCTCTTCCTCTTTGGAATTGGTATAAAGAAAAGCTATTGATTTTTGTGTGTTAATTTTGTAGCCTGCGACCTTGCTGAAGGAGTTAATTAGTTCTAGAAGTTTTCTGGTTGAGGTTTTGGGGTCTTTCAGGTATAAGATCATATCATCTGCAAATAAGGATAATTTGACCTCTTCCTTGCCAATCTGTATCCCTTTGATTTCTTTCTCTTGTCTGATTGCCCTGGCCAGAACTTCAATTACTATGTTGAATAGAATAGGAGAGAGAGGACATCCTTGTCTTGTTCCAGATCTAAGAGGAAATGGTTTCAGTTTTTCTCCATTTAATATAATGTTGGCTGTAGGTTTGTCATAAATGG
>VMDO01012005.1:33958-64227 GCA_007922755.1 Pedetes capensis | reverse complement strand
CAGCATATAAATTGAAGAGATAGGGTGAAAGTATACAGCCCTGACGCACACCTTTCTCAACTTTAAACCACTCAGTGTTTCCTTGTTCTATTCGAACAACTGCCTCCTGGTTCATGTACAGATTTCTCATGAGCACAATTAGGTGTTCTGGTATTCCCATTTTCCGAAGTGTTATCCATAATTTGTTGTGATCCACACATTCAGCCACTGAGTCACACTCCCGTCCCAATTTTGAAACTTTTTTTTTTGTTTTTTGATATCAGGTCTTTCTAAGTTATGGAAGGCTGCCTCTGGCCTAGAACTTGCAATTGTCCTGCCTTGGCTTTCTGAGTCGCTGGGATAACAGGTGTGTGCCAAGGATACTGAAGACAAGTTTGAAATGTCTTTATTTAAAATAAATAGAAATCTGCACAGAAAATGGACAAAATATTTTAAATTTCTTTACAATTCCTATTTTTTCAAAAAAATTCTTCATTTACATTATATACGTACAGATGATAAAAAGAAATTATTTACATCTTTACATATACCTTTTTATTTCATCTCCTTTCTTTAACTCTACTACAAAAATCACAATTTTGAATGAATATAACTAATTTAACTTATCCTCATGGTTTTGGCTGAATGCAGTTAATTTAAAATTTAACCTACTAAAGCTGATGCATACAGGATGATAGTACTATGGTACCACTTTCTGTCTGTCTCATTTTCTTGTAATGATTTTTGATTATGAGCGATTGTCCCATTATCCCAACTAACACAAAAGATTCTTACTAATTCTTTTTGAAAAGAAAAAGAATGAATGAAAGGAACTGCCATCCATGTTCACAGTTTATGCTTTCAGGGGAGAATACCCCTAACTGGGCTGAGTGATTAATATAAAAACATTTTTTAAGGGAAAAGAAAAACTTCTGCTAGCAATTGTTTAGATAAGAACTGATGTGAGAAAGGAGGGGCATGAACTTGGTTTTGCTCAGTTGGTGTCATAATACATTTTGAGAAAAAGTAGTGGCAAAATGCATCACTTTCATAACAAGCGCCTCAGAGTCTGATATGCTACCTTATTCCACATCTGGATCTTTTGTTAGCCAGTTACTGACAGAGGGAGAAAAATGGGAACCCCAGGTTGGAAGGAAGTCTTTTCCTGCCAGTATCACTGAAGTACATTGTTTTAGCAAGAGAGAAATCAACATGCTAATACTTCAAATAAATCCTTTGAAGATGCATAGCTTGAAGGGCTAAGTGAAGGAACAAACAGGCTAAACAGTCTAATTCCCGGTTGGCTGACAGCTGCCAAGAGGAACATGATTTTTAATAAAGCATAGCTGTTGGCCAAAGCATCATTGAATGAGAAGAATTTTTGTTGTGTACTGAAAAGGATAGCACACAAGAAAGACCCAGGTTAAAGTCTGGGAGGCCAATAGAAATTAAAATTATCCTGAGGTCTGATCCTTGCTATGAGAATTTTCAGTAACTTTCTCTTTTTGAGGCTTTACAAAGGTGATGTGAGTTTATAAAGTACATTAATCAGGTCACAGCTCTTCTGCAAATTTCTCATCCAAGGAGCAGCTTTAAATTCATAAAGTGTGTCCATATGTACAGTATAGCCAAGATAAGAAAATTCACTTTGTTTCTTCATTTCTCTTTTCTTTTTAATTTGTATTTTCCAAAATTTTATTATGGTTTAGTGATAATTCCCTTTTGAGTTAGGCCTCACAAGTCAATTCACTTTATATTTTCTAATTTAAAGTTCTAAATGTCCAAAGTGGAAAACCTCCTTGCAGGCCAGGATTCCTGCATTACAGCAATAAATTTCATAAAACCCTTTCTGTCGAATAGGGCATTTTTATGTCATCTGTTAGCAAATTCCTTTTATCTTAGGTATCCCAATATCATTTATTTTCTGTCTGTTGCAGTTCTTTGGGGAAAGACTTCTCATTTATGAGCTACTCCAGCTAATGCTCTGATCAACATGGGAAATCTTAATTTTTCACCAAGTCACAATAAATCATTTTCTGTCCGGTTAGCTTGAATGTCTTATTCTAAATTGCCATCACTCTGGAGTCAGGCACCTGGTGATCTCACTGTTTCTGTTATTTGGTTTCAGCACTGTGGAGTGTCTGCATGTACATGCGGGTTTCTAGGATGTGTTGAGAAGATGAGTAATGACCAATGACATAAAACCAGTGGCATAAGAACGTGGGATATCCTAAAGCTAGTCAGCAATGGCTAAAAGTCTTCTTCCGCTTGGGAGGCACCATGAGCAAACATGTGCTCTAGTGACAGAGGCAGGCTGTACTCCAGCCTGCAAGCCCAGGGGTATCTTCTATAATCAGCTAGCAGTTAGTAGCACAACACTATGAGTCTACCATTGCCTGTTATACAGACAAGCACAAAATACCAGCCACAAAGTCCTGTCCAAGGACAGAAGTCATATCTACTTCTTTTTATTCTCAGTACTTGGAACAGTGTCACGGCATAAACTACCTATTCACATTTTTAAAAAATAAAATTATGAATGACTGAATCAATAGTAGCAAGTGAGAGCTAGAAAACTGAAAGAAGGGTGTGTTAACATTTCTCACCCAAATATATTTTTCAAGAAAATGTTGCACTAGTTCTCTTTTCTACAGATAGAAGCAAGTAATTTCAAATGGAATATGCAAAAGTATATTAGAAGACATGTTTTCCCATGGAAAAGATCATTTAGATTACTTTTCCTTTGTAGAATTCGTGTCATTTAGTTTTCTCTAATATTATCCACATATGTGATGATTTTAGTAAGAAAAAAGTCTTCTTTTCTTCTTTTAAGTATCCAAAAATTTTTACACATAATTTTTTTTTGTGGTATTGGGAGTTGAACCCAGTGCCTCACACTTGCATGCTTTGCAAGTGCTGTACTAGTGAGCTGCACCTCCACCCCATTTTTTAACTTTATTATTATTATTATTATTATTATTATTATTATTATTATTATTGAGACAGGGTCTTCCTAAATTACACAGACTGCCTCTGGTTTCAAACTTGTGATCCTCCTGCCTCTGTCTCACCAGTCACTGGGATTATAGGCATTTGCCAACATGCCTGGCTACATATATTTTTAATTTGCTTTATACCATATTTACTAAGCTTGAAAAAGAGAGACACTCTAATATCTGAATGTCAATTCATGTAAAATGATTCGTCTTCTACACATAATAATCATTGTTTTATTTTAGGATTTAATTCAGATTTCCTTTTTCTGTGAAATCATTATAAAATATCTTGATATTAGTGTATTAACCTGAGGAGAGAGAAATTCTAACAAAAGAAGGCAAAACAAACAATTGAATATAATGTAAAACAAATAAAGTAAAATGAAATCCAGTACAATAGAACATGCTATACAGTTGTTTCCCAGCTAAGCTGTTTATATATGCTAGAGGGTAGAAGGGGCCAATAATTAAATTTAAAAGAAAGAAAGAAAGAAAAAAAAAACATTTGATGATCACAGAAGTGTAGCAGAGAATATATATACCATCTTGCTAAAATATCAGTATTTTGGGTTCCCATAGAGGGCAATGTTGTATAAAAGATGGTGAATCAAAAATCTTCCAATTCATCTCTGTGGATACGCTTCAAAGAAAACTGCTGTTTTCATAAATTTGATGCTGCACTGCCCCTCAAACTCTCACTAACATATAAAATGATACACACACAAACAGAGCAGAGTTTCATCAAAGGCAAAGAAAATTAATTTGGTATCCCACTTATCAGCATATTACTTGAGTGAATAGCCTCCAGTTTCACCTCTAATTGGACTCAATCACTGAATCTCAGACACTAGATTGCATTCTAGCCTATAATTTATAAATATGTGTATATATACACACAAATATACATATATGTACATATATATACACAATTCTTTAGTAAAAATATTAATAATGCCTTCTTTAATGACTAGAAAATAAAAGTAGACCTCAGGTAACAGATAAAATTGAGTAAGTTATAGATAAAATAAAAGCCTCATCTATAATTCAAATGTGACACTGAACATATAACCATAATGTAGGGGTAGACTATGGAGAATTCAAACCTACATTTTGCTGTAGACGTCAGTTATTTCTATCATTAAATCATGTATTCATTTACATTCATATTTCTATTATAACTTGAAAAAATGGTCATTTCATGGTGATCCCCTTCCTCTCAGAGATGCCACCGTATACTACAAATAGAAGTATTTGCAGCCAAGCACTTTTGTAGTTATTCCTAATTCGCATTGAGTATTATTAAGGTAAAGAAGGGGCATGGTATGTTGTGTAATATTAAAAGATGATTGTTGTTGTTAGGTGCCATCAAGTTGACACCCGATTCATAGTGACCCTGTGTACAATGGGCAAAACACCTATTGTCAGTGTTTCTCTGCTGTTCATAGGGTTTTCAATGGTTGATTGATTTTTGGGAGTGGGTTGCCGGGTCCTTCTCCCAAGCCTATAGCACCTGCTCTTCCCAGGTAGTCTCCCATCCAAGTACTAACCAGACCCTGTTTAGCTTCTGAGATCTGAAGGGATCGGAAGCCACAATACTACGGCTGCAGGTCTAAAAGATGATATTTATTTTAAATATCCTACAGTCTAGAGATTTTAATGTACACAATGATGTGGGATACATGGAGTTATGCAGCACGCAAAAATGGTCTATATGTTATGGATCAAATGCAATTCTAGCTTCAGCGAGATCAGTTTATTTTGTTGTTATTGTTGTTGTTTTGTTTGTTTGCTGAGATAAAGTCACACTATGTATCTCAAGATGCACTGGAACTCTCTATGTAGGCTTCCTCAAATTCACAATATTCCTGCATCATCCTCTTGAGGTTGAGATTACAGGCATGTGTCACAATGCCCAGTTTCAGAGAGATGAACTTCTTAAGTATTACTTGTGATAGAACATCCTTTTCAACACTATATAATTTTATAGGAATTATATTGAATCTTACAAATGGATGGAAATGAATATAAGACTTTCTTAGTTCTTTAGATAGAAGATATAGAAACTATAGCTTTTATTTAGCATATCAATTTGTACATGAAGATTAAATAAAAGCATAATAAATCACTTTGTTGTTGTTGTTAGGTGCCATTGAGTAGGGTTCAACTCATAGTAACTCTATGTACAGCAGAATGAAACACTCCCTGGCATTATATGCAGTGCTTCTCTGCTATTTTTAGGGTGTTCAATGACTGACTGGAGATTGTTTCAGGAGTGGACTGCCAGGTCCTTCTGCCATGTTTTCGTGGTACTGGGCTGGTGGAGAATCAAATCCAAGGCCTCAGAGAGTACCAAGAGCACTCTACCAACTAAAATAAACCCCAGCCCCAATAAATTATTTAGTTAAAATTAAATCATATTAATTTAAAAAATAACCTTCATTATTTATCAAGTACAACTTGTCATGTTTAAATAAGTAATATTCCCCAATCTGCCAAAGTAAGTATAGTAATCAAACAATTCTTGTGTGTATTTGCAATTATTTATTGTCAGTAGGGGCATTGAATCCAACATTTTGTTGTACGTAGGTCTGACTCAAAGTAACTCTATGTACAGCAGAATGAAACATTCCCCAACAATGTGCCATGCATATCCACATGATCTTTTTTATGTTTAAGCCCATTGTTGCAGCCACTGTATCAATCAATTTGGTTGAGTATCTTCCTTTTTTTTCTCTTTTTTTTGCTGACCTGCCACTCTCCCAAACATAATGTCCTTCTTCAGGGACTAGACCCTCCTAAAAATATGTCTTATATATGCAAGATGCAGCCTAACCATTCATGCGCCCAAGGAAAACTCTGGTTGCGCTTTTTATAGGATGGATCTGTTAGATCTTTTGGCAGTCCATAGTATATTCAATATTCATCTCCAGCACAATAATTCAAAAGCATCAACTTGTCTCCTGTCTCCCTTATTCAACATCCAGCTTTCACAAGCATGTGGGGCAACTGAAAATATCATGGAATGAGTCAGGAACATCTTCATCTTTAATGTGACATCTTTACTTTTCAGTACTTTTAAGGGATCTTTTACAACTGCTTTTCCCAATACAATGACTCTTGATTTCTTGACTGCTGCTTCCATGTGAGTTGATTGTAGAACCAAGTAAAGCAAAATCTTGGAAATCTTCAATCTTTTCTCCGTTTATCATGAGGTTACATACTTATCCAGTTGCAAGCATTTTTGTTTTCTTGATGTTGAGTTATAATCCGTATGGAAGGCTGTATTCCTTGATCTTCATCGGTAAATGTTTTAAATCTTCTCCCCCTTCAACAAGCAAAATTGCATTAAGCAGGTTGTTAATGAGTCTTCCTCCAATCCTGACACCACATTCTTCTTCAAAAAGTCTAGCTTCTCAAATTATTTACTTAGTGTAGAGATTTAAGAAGTACAGAGCTGCATACCTTTCCCGACTTTAAAACAAGCAATATTTCCTTGTTCTGTTCTTAGGACTGCCTTCTGGTCCATGTACAGATTCCTCATGAGTACAGTTGAGTATTCTGGTATTCCCATTCTTTGCAATGTTATCCATTATTTGTTGTGATCCACAAAATCAAATGCCTTTGCATAGTCAATAAAACATACATAGCTTTCTGGTATATTCTATTTTCTGCCAAAATCAGTCTGACATCAGCAATGATGTCTCTGATTCCACATCATCTTCTGAATCCAACTTGACTTTCCCACAACTTTTTGTCAATATACTACTGCAGTTGCTTTGCATGATCTTTAGGAAATTTTTTTGGGGGGGGCATGTGATGGTAATGATACTGTTGGATAATAATGCATTTAGTTGAGTCCCCTTCTTTTTTTGAAATGTTAAATTCTTTATAGTTAAGAGTATATAATTTTCTTACTCTTTACATTAACCAATTTCCTTTTGGGGGGCGTTCATTCTGCCATGTATTTCATTGCAGCATTTCCTTCCATGTATGCATTTCATTGTTCATTCCTCACATAATTTTCCACTTACCCTCTCATGACCCTCCTCCCCCACCTCCACCCCACCAACAATGATCTCCTTTCTACTAATATGTCTTTTTGTGGGACTATTTGTCTATATATGTGCATCCCAAATTTGGTTTAAGTCCAAATTTTTTTCTATAGTGATCTATCTTTTTCCATTCTCAACAATATTAAATGAGTGAGTTAGTCTGTTTGTATTATTGTCATCCTTTGGTATTATTGTTATTATTGTTATTATTATTATTTCCTGTACTAATAAAGTTAAGCTGTTTACTTTGAGGTTAACCTCTTCTACCTTCCGCCCTCCTCATTAGCCCTCCTCCCCCTCCTGCCTTCTCCCATCATCTCTTCCTTTTGCTAGATCCTACTCACCTTCTTTCCACTCCTTAAATTGTCCCTTCTACACCAAGTTTACATGAGCTTTTTATTATGTTCCAATTTATGTATAGGATTTTTTCCTTCTTTTAAGTTTGATTCAGCTCCCACATATGGGTGAGAACATATGGTATTTCTCTTTTTGAGCTTATGTTCATTCACTTAAGATAATTTTTTCCAATTCCATCCATTTTGCTGCAAATGACATTATTTCATTTTTATAATTGCTGGGTCGTATTCCATTGTTTATATGTACCATAATTTTTAAATCCATTCTTCTGTTCATGGGCACTTTGGTTGATTCCACATCCTTGCTATTGTGAAACATGTGGCATTGAACATGGAGATGCAGGTGTGGTATCTTATCTCCCTTTGGGTATATTGCCAATAGTGGTATAACTTCGTGATATGGTAGATCTATTTTTAGTTTTTTGAGGTATCTCAATATTGATTTCCAAAGTGGTTGAACCAATTTACAACTCCACTAGCAGTGTAAGAGGGTTCCCTTTTCTCTGTAACCTTGCCAGTATTTTTTATTTGTTTTATTGATCTTGACCATTCTTACTGGAGTAAGGTAGAATCTGAGACTTGTTTTGATTTGTATTTCCCTTATGGCGGGGGATATTGAGCATTTTTTCATGTGTTTCATGGCTTCATGAAACACATGAGAATTGTCTGTTCAGTTTCTTTTCCCACTTGTGTATTGGGTTATTTGTTTTCTTGGGAATTGCTTTCTTGAGTTCTTTATAAATTCTTGAGATTAGTCCTCTGTCCTATGTATAAAATGTGAATATTTTTTTCCCATTCAATGGGGACTTCCTTGACTCTGTTGATTGTTTCTTTTGCTGTACAGAAGCTTTGTAATTTTATGTAAACCCATTTATCTATTCTTATTGCAATTTCTTGAGGAATTGGAATCTATCAAGGAAAAGCTTTCTTATGCCTATATGTTGGAATGTATTGCCTATCTTTTCTTCTATTAATCTTAAAGCTTCTGGTTTTATGTTGAGGTTTTTTATCCATTTTGAGTTAACTCTCATGTAAATTGAGAGATGTGAGTCTGTTTTCTTTTTCTTTTTCTTTTTTTTTTCTTTTTCTTTTTTTTTTTTTGGCAAGGGGATATCCAAGTTACCCAGCACCATTTATTGAAAAGGCTACCCTTTCTCCAATTTACCTGCTTTACTCCTTTGTCAAAAATCAGGTGGCTATAGATGCATTGATGTATCTCTGGGTCCTCTATTCTGTTCCACTATTCTTCAGGCCTATTTTTATGCCAGTACCAAGTTGTTTTTGCTACTACAGCCCTGTAGTATAGATTAAAGTTAGGGATTGTGATCCCACCTACACTAGTTTTGCAGCTTAAGAGTGTTATGGCTATACATGGTCTTTTGTGTTTCCATATGAATTTTTGGATCTTTTTTTTCTATTTCTGTAATGTCTGTCATAGCAATTTTAATGAGGATTGCTCTAAATCTGTAGATTGCTTTTGGTAGGATTGCCATTTTTACAATATTGATTCTCCCAATCCATGAGCAGGGGAGGTCCTTCCATCTTTTAGTATCCTTGGAGATTTCTTTCTTTAATGTTTTGAAATTTTCCTTGTAGAGATCTGCAGGATCTTTGGTTAGATTGATTCTAAGGTATTTAATTATCCAGTGCGCTATCATGAAAGGGATTATAGCTATAATTTCCTTTTCTTCCTGCTCACAGTTGGTGTAAAGGGAGGCTACTGATTTATGAGTGTTAATTTTGTATATTGCCACTTTGCCAAAGGAGTTAATTAGGTCTAAAAGTTTTCTAGAGGAGATTTTGGGGTCCTTTAGGTAAAATATCATGTCATCCACAAATATGGATAATTTAATCTCTTCTTTGCCTATCTGTATTCCTTTGATTTCTTTCTCTAGTATGATTGCCCTGGCAAGGACTTCAACTCCAATGTTAAATAGAAAAGGAGAGAGTGGATATTCTGGTCTTATTCCAGACCTTAGAGGAAATGGTTTTAATTTTTCTCCATTTAATATGCCATTGGTTATTGGTCTGTCATAGATGGCTTTTATGATGTTAGGGTATTTGCCTGTTCTGCCTATATTCTCCAAGGTTTTTATCATGAAAAGGTTTTGCACTTGGTCAAAGGCCTTTTCAGCATCAATTGAGATATCATGTGATTTTTGTTTGCAAGTCTCTTGATATGTTGAATTATATTAATCAATTTTCACATGTTAAACCACCCTTGCATCTGTGGAATAAATCCCGCTTGGTCATGGTGAATGATCTTTCTAATATGTTGCTGAATTCGGTTTGCCAGGATTTTGTTAAGAATTTTTGCATCTATGTTCATAAAGAAAGTGGGTCTATAATTCATCAGTGCATCCTTTCCTGGTTTAGGTATCAAGGTGATGGTAGCTTCATAGAATGAGTTTGGGAGTGCCCCTTCCTTTTCTACTTTTTGAAATAATTTGAGGAAGACTGGTATTAATTCTTCTTTGAAAGTTTGGTAAAATTCTGCTGTGAACTTATCAGGTCCTGGGCTCTTTGTTGGGAAACTTTTTATTCCCTTTTCTATTTTAGCATGTCATGGGTTTCTTTAGGCCACTTATGTCCTCTGGGGTTAATTTTGGTAAATCATCTGTGTTAATAAATTTATTTATTTCTTCTGTATTTTTGTGCCTAAAGCTGTAGCCCTGTGGCATCAAATCCCGTCAGATCTCGGAAGCTAAGCAGGGTCAGGCCTGGTTAGTACCTGGATGGGAGACCACCTGGGAACACCAGAAGCTGTAGGCTTAGGAGAAGGACCTGGCAACCCCCTCCCAAAAATCAATCTGCCATTGAAAACCCTATGAACAGCAGAGAAGCACTGACAATAGTGTTTCCCCTGTTGCACAGAGGGTCGCTATGAGTTGGATGCCGACTCAATGGCACCTAATAACAACAACAACAACAACATAATTTTGTAGTTTGAGGAATACAGTTTCTCAAAGTATTCCCCTGATGATTTTCTGTATTTCATTGTAATTGGTGGTTATGATCCCTTTTTCATGTCTAATTTTCAGGAGTTACATCCTATTTCTTGAGAATAGGCAAAGAGATGGATCTCTTCCTGTCAGTAGGACAGGGAGCTGTTTTCCAAATCTCTTGGTATAGACAATTGGACACCTCCAGTGTTGTATCTGATTGTTGAAACATTAAAATTAATATTCCATCAATTCCTGTAGCCTTTTGCTTCACCAGTACCTTCAAGGCAGCTTCCACTTCCTCCTTCAGTAGCACTCTGTACTCCCCCAGTATGAATCTCTATTGTATCTGTTCCTTCCATGTCCACCTTTAAGACAATAAATGGAAAAGTATACTTGCCAAACCTAAGTTCCAGTGTCACAGCTATCTGTAGTCAGCAGTTTCAGTATTCCTTCCTTTACAATTTCAGTATCCCTACCTTTACAGTGCATTTAATACTAAAATTCTGTTGTCTTCAAATCATTTAAGAAAAAACTTTATAATTTACAAGAATTGTTCACATAGATTCTTTTGTTTGACTCATCTCACTGATCATTATATTTGAGTATCCCAATTATCCTGGTCCTATAACTAGTTAATGCAATAATATCTACATGGTATAAATTAGGACATTGAGACACAAACAGCAAATCTGAGATAAAAAACAGGAAGCATAAATTTCTACCCCTGTGGTCTTTCTAACCATACCAAAATTTTCTTTGATAAATCTCTCTAAGAAAATGCTCTTTCATGTTAATCTATAAACTGAATGATCATTTAAAACCCTATCCTCTGTAATGTACCTGAAAAAATACAGATGAGATAGGAATCACATGTTCCACCTTTCTCTCTGGCAAGCTGCCAAGAATTTGGCAACATTCAAATCATAATATCCACGCCTCAAGTATGTTGCATATGAGAGCATACCTACAGCAGGAATTGTCTGAAGACCAATAGAAATGATTTAAGTTGATTTTTAAAATACTAGGAAGTATGGAGAATAGAAATTTCGGTCACTGAAACATGCTAATAAAATAAAGGACCTTGTGAGATGTTATTTTCTCTGCATACAGTTATGCAATTCTTTTTAATAAAAAATTATATAATTTCTTTTTTGTGGTTTGAAAATTAAGGATGACTAGAGAGTTTCTCAGACCCATGCATTAACATCACAGTCTAGATCACTAATTGTAAAATTTTGGTTGACCCTCAAAAAGCAAAAATAAACACACACACACACACACACACACACACACACACATCTGAGACGAGAATTTTATAAAACATTTCTTACTGTAACTACCTGCAGGACATTTGATGATCTTTTACTCTATTGCATCAATATATCCCATTCTTTTCAATTCTATTTTATTTGAAATGTTGACCTGTATATATTAATGTAAATGCACATAATGAGCCATGAACTGCATTTTGCATAGTAAAAATCTAGATTCATTATATATCTGTATGGTATTGAGTATGAAAAAAGATCAAATTATTTCTATGATATAACTGGGACTTTTTCCTAATTTTTCCATTTAGCTGACCATTTTTATGACCTTATAACACTATTATTATTTTATAAAATAACTACTGATAGATAATGCTATTCTTTGGGAAACAGAGAACCAATGAGGCAGATATTATATCATGAGACAGAAATATTACATAAATCAATATAAATGAAGCTTTGAGATGTTCCATTAAAATATTAGCCTTTTCATGACATCAGAATAATAAATACACTAATTCCCTTTATACTTCAATTGTTACAAATAATAGATTTATAGATGAATACTTAGAAATTCCAAATTTCCAAGTAAATGGAAGAAAATGAGTTGTTACAAAACCATTGAGAGTAAAAGTATTTTTTCATGATTATTTTTGGGAAAATTTCATCATAGAAATCTGACTGCTCTGCCATTTTATGAATCTGGAATAATTTTGGGGTGCTACTATTAAGTTTATTTAGTTAGCCATTGTCTATAGTGAAAGTAGTTCTCATCCTAACTTTTAAAGAAAAAAGAACTACTACTTTTGTGAAATGTGCAACTATAATTTGATGAAAAGAATCATTGTTTCAAAATATAGAAGAAAAAATAGAAAATGTTGCAGAATGCATTATGGGTCATATTTCTTCATTCATACCCATATTAAAGCTCTTTGTCACATGACTTGGTTGTTCTTTTTAATGAGAAAGTTAACATATTTTTTCCAGCTTTTCACTTTTGGTTCTGTTAACATGACTTAATAGAATAAGAGAAAGTGAACTTAAGCTACTTCCCATGTGAGATGTGAAAGACATCGTACGATTCTACTTGCTTTTTTGCAACTTCATCATCATATGAGAGGGACATGTTGGGGCATGTGGACTGGTGTTATCCTGCTAAGGTGTCCTACCCAGGTCCAGCTTGGAGTAGAGCTGACCTGAGGGTACATAAGCAAGCCTAGTGAACACCAGCAGAGTCCAGCCAGATCAGCTGAACCAAGCAGACCTATTATTGAATGAGTTTTGTAAGAGAACAGAGATAGAATGAGACTTTATTAACAGAAAACAAACTTAATGGAGCTTTAAGTTATATAGTAGTATTGTCCTCATTATTTACATATTGACAGAATACCTAATATTGTTAATTAATGTCTGCCAGTTGTGGTGGTGCACACCTATAATCACAGTGATGGGGGTTTGGGGAGACAGGAAAATTGCAAATTCGAGGACAGAGGCAGCCTGTGTAACTTTGTGAGACACTGTCTCAATATTAAATAGAGGGAGGGAAATAGGGGTGCTGTTAGTAGTATAGCCCTTGCTTGTAATTCTTTCAGAAAGTTGATGATCACCCACACTGATCCTGAATTTTGCAATGCTTAAAGGCCTGCTTATGGTTACTTTGTGTTTTACCTTACTGTTCTATTTACCTGTAGTAATCATTTTGTCTGCCAGTGGAACTACAAATTGAACTGTCTTGTTTCTGGATCTTTCATTGTATAGAATCCATGCATTTACAAGAGCTACCATCAACAATTTGTAAAATATACTTTTTCACCATTTTCTGTCAAACTCATACCCACTTTTATACATGTGCCTTGATAGTAGTGAAAAGATTAATTTATTTAATTAATTTATTTTATTTTAATTCATTTAATACTAATGATTTATTGTCTGCAGCCATACCACTGTGGCGTCCCATCTCCTCAGATCTTGAAAGCTAAGCAGATTTGTGCCTGATTAATACTTGGATGGGAGACCGCCTGGGAACATCAGGTGCTGCTGGCTTGGGAGAAGGACCCAGCAACCCATTCCCAAAAAACAATAAGCCACTGAAAATCCTATGAATAACAGAGAAGCACTAACAATATTGTTTCATCTGTTGTACATAGGGCCACTGTAAGTCAGACACTGACTCCATGGCATGTAACAACAACAACAACAATTATTATAAAATGAATTCACAACTAAATACACTCAGCATAAGTTTTCAGTTGGGACAATATAGTCCGCTCGAAATGAGGACATACTAATATTTCATTGACTTGTACTTATAGCAGCATTTTACTTTGTCCAGACAAACATGTGAAACAAAGAAATTAACAAAAATGCCATGGCTTGATATCAAATTTCAACACTGTAGTTTGTTGCTTCTTCTTTCTGTTAAAATAAACTGGAGTTGTATTAGCACTTCTACATAGAAATTATATGAACAGGGCCAGGTGTGGTGGTGCACACCTGTAATCCCAGTGGCTCTGGAGGCGGAGGCGGGAGGATCGCAAGTTCAAGACCAGAGGCAGTCTGCGTAATTTAGCGAGACCCTGTCTCAAAAAGTAAAAAAAAAAATGGGCTGAGGTGCAGCTCAGTGGTCCAGCACTTGCAGAGCATGCAGGCACGAGGCCCTGGGTTCAACTCCCAGTACTGCAAAAAAAAAAAAAAAAAAGAAATTATATGAAATTAACTGAACACCAGCGGCTGTGGCTGTGCCTTTAAGGCTGAGCTGTACCAGCACTTAGCCTGCAGCATTCCATGCTGCAGGCATAGAGCCAGCACTTAAAGGGATAGAGCCTTGCTCTATAGGGGCTGCCTGCTCCTTCCTCTCCATAAGGGGAGCACCCCAATAAACCTTCCCTGTTCTTCTCCCGCCATCTGAAGGTTTCCCGAGGTCCTTCTTTCCCGACATCGGCCACGTGTTTATGTTGAGGGTTTGGCCCTAACTTTAGCCGGGCTAGAGCTAAAACCTGGACATTAGTGAAACTACCAATCTTTATATTTCAGAATGTCTGAATTTTGAAACAGTGGAAATAAAGTATTAAATCATTACTAAGATACTTTTAAAGACAATTAATTAAAAAGGAAGCAAAAGACATCCCAAGTGACAATTGATAAATTGAACAAGTTAGTAGCAAACTGGGGCTGGGATTTAGCTCAGTTGGTAGAGCACTGCTCTGCAGTCTCTGAGGTCCCAGGTTCGATTCCCAGCACAGCAAAAATGGGAGATGTATGTAGCAATCCACTCCAGAGGCAGTATCAAAACAGTCAGCTATTGAAAACCCTAGGAGGGTCATTGAGTCAGACCTGACTCGATAGTCTCTATCAACAACAGCAAGTAGCAAACTAAATGAAATGGCCAAATCAGAATTGAAAATTTATCTAATAGTATGAGTAAAGTTGCTTATACAGTCTGACGTGGATAATTATGGTTAATTCCTGATTTTCAGGCTTCCTGTCTAATTGTCTTAGAATTTCCTGGATTTTTAATTTTGTCTAAACAAAGTACAATAATTAATCATTGCATAAAGCCAGAATGGCATTAATAGACTTCCTTCTTCTATGCTTTTCTTATATTGCATGAGACACATGGAAAGCACAGAGTTCTTACTTTAACTTGTGTTTTAATATGAAAGCCTCCCTATTATATCCCATCCCTTTCCTTCCTTTTCTAGGGCTTTCCCAGTCTCAACTCCCATCTTCTTTCCAGATTAGTATTTGAGATATTTCCTGAAAAATTGAAGGTGCTTCCATACTAATAGTCAAGAACACACTTCATAGGGGCTGATTGGGGGTACTGATGTGTGTCATATATGTGAAGTCACTAGAGGATCAGTCACTGGAATCAGTGGAAAGGAAAGCTATATTTCTGTGCATGTGACTATATGTGGATAACAGAAAAGAGCATCTCTACCATAGAAATTAGAGTTCATAGAATATAGTTTGAATATTATATATATATATATATATATATATATATATATCACATATATATCACATACCTATGCATACATATATGTTTTTGTATTTGAAAAGCTTTTCTTTAATATTTAAATTGGAATTTTTCTGACACAATGAGATTAAAAAGTCCATATTTAATGGAAATAGTAAAAAAAAGAAAAATTCCTTCTCCAAGAAATGTCAACTAAAATCATTGAAGCTATGTGATGCCACTATTTATTAGGAAAATCCCTACAAGTTGGCTAAGTAAGCTATAGGTTCTACTTAAATTACTGCAGTTTGTTTTATTACAATGTGCCCACAATGATGATTTATTATACAGAGCTTCAAACCCTATACTTAAATAATGAACAAAATATGAGTTTTCATTTAGATCATGACTTCTTCTAAATCAACTTTTGTCTTGTCGAATTTTGTTTTCTTCTGTATTTAAAATTGAAATGACATGTTAGTATTGACCCTTTGGAAAAAAAATCAGAAAAGGATAGTGTCATTTAAATATGGCACATTCAAGGATTTAAATTATAAATCAAAAAGGTTACATTCAATAATAGTTTGAATTTTTTCCTTCCAATTCTTGAAATCAAAGCAAATTTGCTGGAACCTAATATGATGTTTAACATTATTGTAAGTGTTATTTTAAAACTAATTAAAAGTCAATATTGATGATAAAAGTAGTTGATTTTGCAATTGAAAGTATTGGCAGAGACCAGCATCATGATAAGAACAACATGTTAACTAAATAAATTAAAAGACTGAATTAAAACATACCTGGAGCCAGGCAAGGTGTTGCAGGCCTGTGGTCCCAGTGACTTGGAAGATAGAGGCAGGAGGTTTGTAAGTTCAAGGCCAGAGGAAGCCTGAATAAATTAGTGAGATCCTGCCACAAGATGAAAAATAGAATATGAGCTTGGGGTGCAGCTCATTGGTAGAGCACTTGCAAACTATGTGCAAGGCCTTGGGTTCAAACCCCAAGCATTGCAAAAATAATGATGATGATGACAATAATAATAATAATAATAATAATAATAATAATAAGACATTACTGAAATTAGTTGCAGTACACACAAAATGTAATGATTGATTTCAGACAAGTTCCACTACATTCCTATTGCAGAAAGCACAGAGAAGGCATAATTTTCATAATTTCTAAATATTTGTGTATGAACACAGCTCAAGTAATCAAATTATTGCAATTTTTATAAGAAAGCTGATAGCTAATGAACCCCCCATATATATATATATATGCTTGCTTTCTTTGCTGTCTGTAATCAATCAAATTTTAGAAAATTTTAGACTTTGAAGAACTGCTGTTGTTGGGTGCCGTCGAGTCAGGTCTGATTCATAGCAACTCTCATAGGGTTTTCAATGGCTGATTGTTTCAGGATCATTTTGCAAATCAATTTAAATATTCTGTACTGATGTTTAAATTTTAATGAATTAATCTTCTATATTCTGTTTAAGTCCTTTAGTAATGCATTTAGAAAAATTGAATAAGATGTCATAACAAAGGAATGCTAAAATATCTTTATTTTCCAAACTTATTGACTTACTATAACTACAAAATTTAGAAATAGAAAAAATAGACATTGAAAATGAGCTCTATAAATGCAAGATTGCTGTTGAAAGAGTTAAATTATGTGTTCTTAAAAGATGTATAAAATTAATTTTTAAGTTATATGCTTTGGAATTTCTTGAATTATAGAAAGGACTTATGGTTTTACTATTTCATTGGATATATCTATATTCTGTGTTGCAGTGGGATAAAATTGTGCCCTACTATTTTAAAACATATGAACTTTTTGACACAATTTAAATAATCCCAACTAGACACAGTGTGCCTGAAAGAAAATTTACTGAGGAAAAGTACTCTGAAAGAGGTCAAACTCTGTGCCTCAACATATTACGAGTTTCATTAAAAATAGGAGGTAACAACATGCACAAGCAGAATATTCTCTCAATTAAGAATAATATGGTGTTGTAGGGAAGAGTCTATTAAAAGTGTCAAGAATTCGTGTATATTAATTATGAAATACAACTCTGAAGGTGTTAGCAGGTAGTTTTTAAAACATTTTAAAATAAAAATATATGTCAAACATATTCTTCAGAAAAGCATTTGACACATTAAAATGAGAGCAAAAAGACAAATTGAAGTTTGTGAATATATATTAACTAATTATTATTTTGTTTTTACTTTTATGAGTTGGAAGAAGTTTTCAAAACATGTTTTCAAAATGTTTTCCAAAAATATTAATTTTAATAGCATTTGGAAAATTTATTTTTGAGAATCATTTCTAAATAGAATGTCTTTTATTTAGAGGCAGATGCTTGTTATGTTGTCCAGGTCGGCCTCAAACTTGTGTTCTGCCTGCCTCTCCTTTGCCTATCCAGTGCTGGGATTACAGGCATGTGTCTAGACTCTTGGTTTAAATAGAATGTTTTAATAGGTTTATCAATTTATCAGGCTGGGATTTAGCTCAGTAGGTAGAGCACTGCTCTGCAGTCTCTGAGGTCCAGAGTTCGATTCCCAGCACTGCAAAATGGGAGAAGGACGTGGCAACCCACTCCCAAGGCAATCATGAAACAGTCAGCCATTGAAAACCCTATGAGGGTCACTATGTGTCAGACATGACTCGACAGCACCTAACAACAACAACAAATGATTATTATATTATGTTCCTTACCCAGGATTAGTCAAGCACTTGTCAACCAGCCCCCACTGAAAGACAGCAAAAAGTTTCATGAATATCTAAACTTCCTCTTCTCCTTTGAGGCAAAGCTATGATTCTGTCAAGGTACTGTGCTATCTTACCAGTTAAGCAATAAATGCTTGTTTGTCTTATCAACAGGTAATTTTGGTGGTGTTTTGGGAAAGCCAGCATTTGACATTCCTCACTGGTAGCTTACAGCTGTGCAATGGTGCTTCAGATCTATAAAGTATTAAATATTTTTTGCTCATGCACAAAAATAATTTTGAAACTGCATAATTCCTAGTACATTTTGCATTGGCATCTACTTGTTTATCATTATATGCAAGCAGTTGAAACAGATATGGTTTCTTGCATATATAAACATGATCCATCCTCACTATTTGGAGACTCCATATTTGTGACTTTAAACGAAAGTTTGCTTGTTTTTTGTTTGTTAAGCAGATTTTGTCATGATAAAGTGATTTTAGTGGTTGATGTGGTATGAATCATTTGGAGTCTGGTTTTGTTTTTTAGATAGAACTAAAAGCATTAGCTCACAAATAGGAGATACAGTGTAAGAAAAGGAGAGGTATCAAAGATGACCCCAATGTTTTTACATAAGTAACTGGAGAGCAGGATTGCCCTTAATTGACATGAGAGAGTACATGGTTGGTGTTATATCTGAGGAGAAAATGAGTTCTTATATTTTGTGCATAATCAAATTGTAATGCCTACTAAAATTACAAGTAAAATTGTCAAGACACTCCTGGAAGGAGCCATGTAGAATTCTGAGGAAATTTCCAGGGAGATAAAAGTTGGTGATTTTTCAGTACATGGATAGTGTTTTAATCAAGAGCATGAATGAGATCACTGTTCATGAGAGTAATTTCAGCAATGATCCAAGGACTAATCTTTAAAGTATTCCACAGTTTCCATGTTAGATAGAGAATTTAGGAAGGGTCAAACTGGAAGACTAAGAAAGAAAAATATGGAAATTAAGAAGAAAATAAGAGTGTGGTTTCCTGGAAGTGAAGTAAAGGTTATATGTCAAGGAAGAGGGAATGATTAAATAGTGAAGGACTATTTATTGATGGGTCAACTAAAATGAAGATTTACAGTAGATCAAGGTCATGTGTGACATATAAAATAATTTTTGTGGGGGTAATATAAAAACAAAAACAAAACATTTTGAATGAATTTAAAAGAGATGAAGGTGTGTTTGAGATACTATGAACAAATGATACTTTTGAGTTTTGTTTTTTGTTAAAGAAGCAAAACTAGACTATGGACAACAGAGGTTTTATTATGTAAGATCTAACAGCAGCAAATTTGTAGACTCTCAGGAAATGTCCTGTGGAGAAGGGAGGAATGAGAAAATTAGTGCATTAACTTCCTTGAGTAAGAGGGAGGAGGGAATGGTCTATTGAAGAATGGATGACTTAGCCTTTAACAGCAATACAGTTTCCAGTGGTATTTGAAGGGAAGGCAGTGTATATGGGAATATTAGATAGTAGAAAAAATGATGAAAGTTTGTGGATGGTCTCTTCTGATGCTTTCTACTTTCTGGATGGAGTAAGAAACAAGATCGAGAAGGAAGATGGGGAAAATGTTAAACATTTGTAGAGATGGGAAATGTAGAAACCAAGCATGTAGGTAATATTGGTATGATAAACAAAAAATATAGGTAGCAATTGTGAGTTTAAAGTGAAAATAGTGTGAAAATTTTTACCTGATACTTAGAACTGCATTCAAGTAGACTAAGATGAA
The DNA here is from genome assembly GCA_007922755.1 of Pedetes capensis. Classification (NCBI taxonomy): domain Eukaryota; kingdom Metazoa; phylum Chordata; class Mammalia; order Rodentia; family Pedetidae; genus Pedetes; species Pedetes capensis. The sequence goes on along the minus strand of VMDO01012005.1, from coordinate 44,187 downwards.
AGATACAGTCATATTTATTATTTTGCCAAAGTTTCCAACTAAAGAGAGGGTGGTATGGGATTTAAAGTATATATTAGGTGTGATAAACATTATAGAACTTCATTTTAAGATGGGGTAAGAAGACTGGAGAGTAATCTGAGAAGTGAAAAATTCCCAGTTATCAATTTGTAGATTCCATTAGATCAACATATCATTGGAGCTGATGCTAGAATGGATGAGAAAGGAAAACAGGAGATGGAGATTGGAGAGTGAGAGGTACACAGGTGAAAAATAAGGTGTGGTAGCCAAAGAATGGAACTCAAAGTTAACCAAGCCTAAGTCTCTAGGGTTGGTGAATATGTGCCTCTATAGGGAAAAAGAAATCAAAGTTAAAGGTGTAATTATATTGCTAATGACCTAACTTTATGAGGAGACCATCCTGGCTTTTCTTGGTGCCTCCAAATGTACACACAACGGTTGTCATAAGGGAAAGAGGGAGGCAGAAGAGCAAGTCACAAGGACTTTATCTGCCCTGACTCATGATGGTGGTATTTTCAACCACATGATACTGTTGTGAAAGTTCGACATTGAATAAGGGAGATGGGAAAAGAATTGAGGATTTTGAATTATGGTACTAGAGACAAATATTGAATATACCATGGACTGCCAAAAGAACCAACAAATCTGTCCAAAAAGAAATGCAACAGAGTGATTCTTGGAAGCAAGGATGGCTAGACTGTGCCTTATGTATTTTGGACATGTTGTCAGGAGGGACCAATCCCTGGAAAAGAACATCATGTTTGGGATAATGGCAAGTCAATGAAAAAAAAAAAAAAGAAGACCCTCAACTAGATGGATTTACAGTCAGTGCCACAATTGATGTAAATATGTGTGTGTGTGTGTGTGTGTGTGTGTGTGTGTGCTTGATACAGAATTGAGGAGTGCTTCATTCTGCTGTATAGGGTTGCTATGAATGGGACCTGACTCCAGGACACCTAACAACATCAACAAACTGGCTTCAAGTCTACAGCCATACCACTCTGGCATCAGATCTCATCATATCTTGGAAGCTAAGTGGGGTCTGGTCTGGTTAGTCCTTGCATGGGTGATCTCCTGGGAATACCAGGTGCTTTAGGCTTTGGAGAAGGATCTGGCAGCCAAATCCCCAAACAATTAGCCATTGAAAACCCTACGAATAGCAGAGAAGCACTGATTGGCATGGTACAGTGTTGGGAAATGTTTCATTCTGTTGTATATAGGATCTCTATGAGTTGGACTCAATTCGACAGCACCTAACTACAACTGGCTTTGAAGAGGGATGAAGAAGGCATAAGTAAAGGAAGAAAGACAACACCTAGAAGTTTGAAAGTACAAAGAATAGATTCTCCATTGGAACTTCCAGAAGGAATGAAGTCCCGCTGAGATCTTGGCTTATATCCAGTGAATTCCACTCTATCTCCCAGACTGTATGGTAATATATGTGCAGTGTTCAAAAAACCAATCGTATGGTGATTTCTTGCAGTAGAAATAGAGAACAAATACAAGATGAACTGTAATCATTCAAAATAACAAATTATAGGATGGGAACATGGCAATGAGATGTGCAGACGGGTGTAAAGACAGTCATTAGTAGAAAGGAGTTCAAAAACAGATACCAGGAGTGGGAGGAAATCCTCCTGGTTCCCATGTTCAAGTTCAAACACTTTTGAATAAGTATGGTCTGTTAGTGTGAGAGTGATCTTTGAGAAATACTTCTCTGAGAGAGATCCATGTCCATCAGCCACTTCATATTTGTGTACCAATGAACAAGTTAACTCTTGTCAATATCATAGCTTCTGATCTCCTTAGGCCATTCTTACAGAATTTCTGAGACCCTATTTTTATATCCCCCTAAAGTAATTTAAAATTGCCAACAAAGCATGAATGTCATTGAATATGAAAAATCTAAGTGACATATGTTATGCAATTTTTCCTATCTTTTATTTACTTTTACTTCTAGAAGATTATGATTTTAAGGTCTGAGTGGCTTAGATCCATGACCTATTTGTGAATGAAACCATAGTCTTAGATTTACTCAGTTCTGTCAGGTGCGGTGGCATATGTCTGTAATCTCAGCAACTCAGGAAGCTGAAGCCGGAGGAATACAAGGTCAAGGCCAGAAGCAGCCACCATAACTCAGCAAGCCCTGTATTAGGATAAAAAGATTAAAAAGAGGGACTGAATGTGAAGTTCAGTGGCAGAACACTTGCAAAGTATGCTCAAGGCCTTGGGTTCAAACCCCTAGTACTTAAAAAGAAAAAAAGATTTATTCAGTTCTTAGGTCCTACTTTGTGGTCTGTAAAGGGGATTGAAGGAACCATGAAAATAAACCTGCAGTTATAGATGAAGTCACATGTGTAGCTTGAAGTTGTATAGATTACCCTTGGAGTGCAATTCATAGAAATGATTTCAGGAAAATCATTTGGTGATGTATACTTAGAATGCTCCTTTCATCTCTGCATTTCCACAACTACCACTACTAAGGGAAAGTAGCCGACTACTAGGGGAAAGGAGTCACAATATTTTTTATGCATTTCGAGTTGATGAAAACAGTTCTCTGTGAGTGCGCCCCATATCTGAGGATTTAAGTGAATATCCATATTGCTTACAAACTCCTTTGTGCCTTGGTTTTAGTAAATGAAAATGTTTTTTCTTACATTGATCTTCCTCTTGACATCTTTCACTATTAACATTCTGCTGCAGTTTGTATCTTGAATATCCCCCAAAAGCCCATCTTCCGTCACCTTGACTTATTCCGAAAGGTGTAGAACCATCATAATGTGGGACCTAGTGGAAGGAAGCTAGATAATTGGGAGTGTGTCCTTAAAGGGCCTATTATGATCTTAGCCCTTTTCTTTCTTTTTCCTTTTGCCCCCTCGCCACCATGAAGTGAACAGACTTCTTCCATCATGTGTTCCCATCAAGATGGACTATGATGTCACAGGCCTATTGTGCCTCTGAACCTGTGATTCAAAATAAACCTTTCCCTTTTTAAGTTGACTTATCTCAGGTATTTGTTACAATAATAGAAATCTAACGAACAGTAAATCCTAATCAACTATTTCTGTAATTGTTTAAAATTTCTAATATTGTTGTTAGGTACCATGGAGTTGGGTCTGATTCATAATGACCCTACGTATAACAGATAAAAACACTCCCTGACACTGTGCCACGCCTGGTACGATGTCAGTGCCTCTCTGCTACTCACAGGGTTTTAAATGGCAGATTGTTTTGGGATTTTTTCAGGAGTGGGCTGCCAGGTTCTTCTCCCATTTTGCATTGCTGGGGGTACAACCCAGGGCATCAGAGCATGCACAGCAGCGCTCTACCAACTTAGCTAAACCCAAGCCCTAAAATTTCAAATAAAGCATAAAAGACATCTTCTCATAAAATACAAATATTTTGTTAAATGTAGGCTTTGAAAAATTTTAAATCTATTTTAATTGACAAAAACTGCACACATTTGCCACATATACTATGCTGTTTTAAAGTATGTGTGCATTGTGGAATGGCTAAATTGAGCTAATTTACAAATGCATTGCCTCACTTGTCATTTTATGGTGGTAAGAACACTTAAATTCATCATTTTAGTAATTTTCAAGAATACAGTGCTTTGCTATTAACTATAGTCACCATGTTGTATAATACATCTCTTGACCTTATTGTTCCTATCTAACTGAAAATTTGTATCCTTTGACCAATGTTTCTCCAAACCCTCCACTCCCAGCCTCAGGTAATCACTATTTCATGAAATCCACATTTTTATACACCACATATAAGTGATATCATACAAGATTTGTCTTTCTACACATGGCTTATTTCACCAAAAGAAGATATCTAGCACTGTACAATTAACATTTTAGTCAATTTCCTGAGAATTTAAAGAGAAACTCTTGTTTAGAAAATAGGTAAGAATTATGAAGGAGTTTCAATGCAGCCAAAGTGGCACCACATGATGGAACTAGACCATCTGGATTTGATTTTAAAGTGCAAATTGGTTAAGAGAAGATGTTCCCATCATAAAGCATGAGAGGAAAAGACTCAGTATATTGCAGGAGGAAGCCAGGTGCAGTTTCAGGAAAATGACACTCACCAATGTGAAAAACAAAAACATAAACAAAAACAAACAAAAAATAACAGCTACTATTTTGGATAAAGGACATGAAATGAAACAACTATGATGTGTTTGTAGACCTGGAACCTACAGTCATTGATGAAGTTCGCACTGGCACCCACCGCCAGCTCTTCCACCTGTTATGAGCAGCTCATAACAGGCAAGGAAGCTGCTGCCAATAAATATGCCCGAGGGCACTACACCATTGGCAAGGAGATCATTGACCTCGTCTTGGACCGCACTCGCAAGCTGGCTGACCAGTACACAGGTCTTCAGGGCTTCTTGGTTTTCCACAGCTTTGTTGGGGGAACTGGCTCTGGCTTCACCTCCCTTCTGGTGGAATGCCTGTCTGTTGATTACGGAAAGAAGTCTAAGCTGGAGTTCTCCATTTACCCAGCTCCCCAGGTTTCCACAGCAATAGTTGAGCCCTACAACTCCATCCTCACCACTCACACCACCCTGGAGCCCTCTGATTGCGCCTTCATGGTGAACAATGAGGCCATCTATGACATCTGTTGTAGAAATCTCGATATTGAGCACCCAACCTATACTAACCTCAACTGCCTTGTTAGTCAGATTGTGTCTTCCATCACAACTTACCTCAGATTTGATGGGGCCCTGAATGTTGATCTGACAGAATTCCAGACCAACCTGGTGCCCTATCCCCGCATCCACTTCCCTCTGGCCACATATGCCCCTGTCATCTTTGCTGTGAAAGCCTACCATGAGCAGCTTACTGTAGCAGAAATCACCAATGCTTGCTTTGATCCGGCCAACCAGATGGTAAAATATGACCCTTGCCATGGTAAATACATGGCTTGCTGCCTGTTGTACCCTGGTGATGTGGTTCCCAAAAATGTCAATGCTGCTATTGCCACCATCAGGACCAAACGCAGCATCCAATTTGTTGATTGGTGCCCCACTAGCTTCAAGGTTGGCATTAATTATCAGCCTCCCACTGTGGTACCTGGTGGAGACCTAGCCAAGGTGCAGAGGGCTGTGTGCATGCTGAGCAACACCACAGCCATTGCTGAGGCCTGGGTTGCCTGGACCACAAGTTTGGCCTGATGTATGCTAAGTGTGCCTTTGTTCACTGGTATGTGGGGGAGGGGATGGAGGAGGGAGAGTTTTCTGAGGCCAGTGAAGACATGGCTGCCTTAGAGAAAGATTATGAGGAAGTTGGAGCACATAGTGCAGAAGGACAGGATGAAGGTGAAGAGTATTAACCTGTCTGCTGCAATTTTCCACTTCATTTTCTTGGGATTGTCTTATTTCTGTTCTGTGGAAGTGTCTGTTGTAATGCTGAACTGTCAATAAAAGATGTTTTCATTTCAAAAAACAAACAAACAAACAAAAAACAATAAAAAAAAACTTTGCAAACTTTTTAATGCCTCTTAAAATTCATTCGGGATTTGGCTCAGTTGGTAGAGCACTGCACTGCAGTCGCTGAGGTCCTGAGTTCAATTCCCAGCACCGCAAAAATGGGAGAAGGGCTTGGCAATCCACTCCCAAGGCAATCCCGAAACAGCCATTGAAAACCCTATGAGGGTCGCTATGAGTCGGATACCGACTTGACGGCACCTAACAACGACAACAACAACACCTGCTTTTGTCGCTCCCAGCAAGATGGCGGACAGGTAACATGCACCATCTGTCCCAGAGTAAAGGGAAGCCTCAATTAGGGGTTTAGAACTCCAACTGAATAGATAGAAACAGTGATAGTTTAGATTGGGAGATAGAGGATGAAACTGGATGGACACTGAAATCGAGCATTTGGCTTTGGAGGAGCTACACAGAGGTCAGTAGCAGGACCACCATTCCATCATTTTGCCTTCACACAGACGGCAGGATAGAATCCCGGAGACTCGGAGGGGACTTCGCCCACACACCCACGGGAGCCGGACCCAACACGGAATGCAACCTTGACATCACACTGTCACCCTGCCCATGGGACACAAACTGCAAGTTTCGGGTGAGTCACTTTGAGGTGGCACACAGAATTGTCATCTTTAGCGACATACGTCCCGCAGCCTGAGATGCTGGGCTGTTGTAGGTCCCTCACGCGAGAAAATAGGGATCAGATCCACCAGAGTAGATACTCGAGGGTAAGGGGAGTAATCGCGGAGGGAACTGGGAAACCAGGGCCAGCGGTACACATCCAGAGCTGAAACGTGGCTTCCTCCCTCCTGTTGTGGCAGGACAGTCATGCAGACGCAATCTCCACAGACATACGGGCACACATATGCCTGGACCCCAGACACACCAGAGGGGATCCTAAGTCATCCCCCTGCAATGTGGAGAAAGGTGAGGCCTGCGGAGGTGGCTGAGCCCCACTCGAACAGAGTGCTCCTTTTTGGCAGAGTCTTGTGGGACAATTAGACACAGTAAGAACAGTTTCTAGCGCAATCGCCGTGCATGGCAGACCTACTACAGACGCTCTCTGGGGGGTTGAATATCATCCTGCCCACAAGAGGATTTGGTCCTCCCAAGTGGTCTCACAAGTGGGCAGAAAGCCCTGCAATAAAATAATAATAATAATTAATAATAATAATAATAATAATAATAATAATAATGATAATAATAATAAAAAATCCACGATAGCAGCGATATTCCCTCCATGCTATAGGCTTTGGGCCGGAAATCTCTGATTTGGGGAATTGGCACCTGAACTATGTGGGACAGGGAGAACCCCAGGGAGGACCCCACAGGCTCCACTGCTTCTCAAACAATACAGAATATTTCATGGAACCATCTCTTTGGTCATTGTGGGGCAATCTGCCATTTTCTACGTAATCGGCAAAATCTCTATAGACTAAGACAGACTGCCCCTGCAGATTGTGTGAAAACACTGCCATCCTGAGTTCTGGAGGGAACACTGCTTCCTGCAGTATCAACTTCACCCGGTATAACTGGGTGCCCACAGTGCACCTACAAGAACATACAAGGTTTTTTTTTTTTCTTTTCTTTTTGTATGGGGATTTGAATCCAGGGTCTTGTGCCTGCTTGCTATGTTGGTGCTGGACCACCGCGCTGCGGCCCCAGCCCATATTTTTTTACTTTTAGAGACAGGGGCTTGCTGGGTTGCACAAACTGCCTCTGATCTCGGGCTTGTGGTCCTCCTGCCTCCGCCCCCAAGCCGCTGGGATTGCAGGGGTGCACCACCGCACCTGACTAGAAGTGTTTTGTATCTGCGTGTGAGCGTGTATGCATGGTTTTGTTTTTGTTTTGATTTTGTTTTTTTATTTCTTGGGTTTTTTTTTCTGTTGTTGTTGTTGTTTGTTTGTTTTTGTAGTTTTTACGGGGGTTTGGAACCAGGGTCTTGCGCCTATTCGCTTTGTAGGTGCTGGACCGCCACGCTGTGCCCCCAGCGCATATTTTTTTACTTTATGAGACAGGGTCTCACTGGGTTGCGCAGGCTGCCTGTGATCTAGGGCTTGCAATCCTCCTGCCTCCACCCACCAAGCCACTGGGATTGCAGGTGTATACCACCGCACCTGGCTACAAGCGATTTTATATGTTGGTGGGAGCGTATACGCGTGAGGTTTTTTATTTTCTTTTTTCTTTTTTAATTTTTTAATTTTCTTTTTTGTTTGTTAACTTTTTTTATTTGCTTTTAATTTTCTTTTTCTTGTTATTTTTTCTTCCTTTCTTGTTTTACTCTCTTACCTCTTTTTATTCTCCTTCTCTTTTTCTTATGCTATATATACGTCCTTGTATTAATGTTTTTACCATCAGAGCCCCCACACGTCTGTCATTTTGCCACACTGTGAGGGCTTGTGTGTTGCTATGAGGCTGAGAGCTCTGCCACTGTAACCTCAGACATGAACAAGGTTACCCTTGGTGGACAGGGTTTCAGCTGAGCTTCCAGACTAAGACAGACTAGGGAGTAGGACCTGGCGAGCCACTCTTGAAACAACTAGCCATTGAAAACCCTATGAATAGCAAAGAGACACTGTCAGATATAGTGCCGGAAAATGAGGGCTCCCAGGTTGGAAGGCACTCAAAAGACTGCCTCCTCCAGGTAGAGTCTACCGTGATGACGGAAATGGCCTAAAGCCCCAGGGTGCTCAACTTGCTGATGTGGCACCACTCAAAATGAGGAGAAACAACTGTAAACATCCATTAATAATTGGAACATGGAATGTACGTAGTATGAATCTAGGAAAATTAGAAATAGTTAAAAGAGAAATGGAGCGCATAAACATTGACATTCTAGGCATCAGTGAGCTAAAATGGACTGGCATAGGCCATTTTGAGTCAGACAATCATATCGTCTACTATGCTGGGAATGATGAGCTAAAGAGAAATGGGGTTGCATTTATCATCAAAAAAGACATTTCAAGATCTGTCCTGAAATACAATGTTGTCAATGATAGAATAATATCCATATACCTACAAGGAAGGCCAGTTAATATGAATATTATTCAAATTTATGCACCCACCACTAAGGCCACAAATGAAGAAAGGGAAAACTTCTATCAGCTTCTGCAATCTGAAATAGATCAAACATGCAATCAAGACATACTGATAATCACTGGTGACTGGAACGCAAAGGTTGGAAACAAAGAAGGCCCAGTAGTTGGAAAATATGGTCTTGGTGACATAAATGAAGCTGGAGATCGCATGATAGAATTTTACCAGGCCAATGACCTTTTCATTGCAAATACATTTTTTCAACATCATAAACGGAGACTATGCACATGGACTTCACCAGATGGAACATACAGGAATCAAATTGACTACATATGTGGAAAGAGACGATGGAAAAGCTCTGTAGAAAAGGCCAAAACAAGACCAGGCACTGACTGTTGTTCAGACCATCAACTTCTCTTATGCAAGTTCAAATTGAAGCTGAAGAAAATTAGAACAAGCATATGAGAGCCACAGTATGACCTTGAGTATATCCCACCTGAGTTCAGAGACTACCTCAAAAATAGGTTTAATGCATTAGACACAAATGATAGGACACCAGAAGAGTTGTGGCATGACATAAAAGATATCATTCAAGAAGGAAGCAAAAAGTTCTTAAAAAGACAAGAAAAAAAGAAAAGACCAAATTACATGTCAAAAGAGACACTGGAACTTGCCCTTGAACATCGAGCAGCTAAGGCAAAAGGAAGAAAGGATGAATTTAAGGATCTAAACAGAAGATTTCAGAAGGCAGCTCAAGAAGACAAAAACAAATATTATAATAACATATGCAAGGAACTGGAGGCAGAAAACCAAAAGGGAAGAACATGCTCTGTGTTCTCAAGCTCAAGGAAGTGAAGAAAAAATTCAAGCCTCGATTGGCAGTAGTGAAAGATTCTACAGGGAAAATATTAAATGATGCCGGAAACATCAAAAGAAGATGGGAAAAATACACAGAGTCATTGTACAAGAAAGAGTTGGTAGATGACCAACCATACCAAGAGGTTGCATAGGAAGAGGAGCCAGTGGTGTTGAAGGATGAAGAGGAAGCTGCCTTGAAAGAACTGGTGAAACACAAGGCTCCAGGAATTGATGGGATACCAACAGAGATGTTTCAACAAACAGATGCAGCACTGGAGGTGTTAACAAGTTTATGCCAACAGATTTGTTAAACAGCTACTTTTCCAACTGACTGGAAAAGATCCATATTTGTGCCTATTCCCAAAAAAGGGGATCCAACTGAATGTGCAAACTATTGGACAATATCATTAATATCGCACACCAGCAAAATTCTACTAAAGATGTTTCAGAAGGGACTGCAGCAGTATATAGACAGGGAATTACCAGAAAATCAAGCGGGATTCAGAAGAGGGCAGGGAACTAGGGACATCATTGCTGATGTCAGGTGGGTATTAGCTGAAAGCAGAGAATATCAGGAAGATGTCTATCTATGTTTTATTGACTACGCAAAAGCATCTGATTGTGTGCATCATAACAAATTATGGATAACACTTCGGAAAATGGGAATACCAGAACACCTAATTGTGCTCATGAGAAATCTGTACATGAACCAGGAGGCAGTTGTTCGAATAGAACAAGGAAACACTGAGTGGTTTAAAGTTGAGAAAGGTGTGCATCAGGGCTGTATACTTTCACCCTATCTCTTCAATTTATATGCTGAGCAAAT
>VMDO01012005.1:0-33858 GCA_007922755.1 Pedetes capensis | reverse complement strand
GGAGGAAGAATGCGGTATCAAGATTGGAGGAAGACTCATTAACAACCTGCATTATGCAGATGACACCACTCTGCTTGCTGAAAGTGAAGAGGATTTAAAACATTTACTGATGAAGATCAAAGATCATAGCCTTCAATATGGGTTACGACTAAACGTCAACAAAACAAAAATTCTTACGACTGGGTCAGCACGCAACTTCACAATAAATGGAGAAAAGATTGAGTTTGTCCAAGATTTTGCTTTGCTTGGCTCTATAATCAACACCCACAGAAGCAGCAGTCAAGAAATCAAACGACACATTTCTCTTGGAAAAGCTGTGGCAAAAGATCTCTTTAGAGTATTGAAAAGCAAAGATGTCACATTGAAGACGAAGGTGCATCTGACTCATGCCATGGTATTTTCAGTGGCATCACATGGTTGTGAAAGGTGAACTTTGAACAAGAGAGACAGAAAAACAATTGATGCTTTTGAATTGTGGTGCTGGAGACGTCTATTCAATATACCATGGACTGCCAAAAGAACCAACAAATCTGTCCTAGAAGAAGTGCAACCAGAGTGCTCCTTGGAAGCAAAAATGGCCAAACTGCGTCTTACATATTTCGGACAGGTAGTCAGGAGAGAACAATCCCTGGAGAAGGACATCATGTTTGGAAGAGTGGCAGGCCAATGCAAAAGAGGAAACCCTCCACCAGATGGATTGACACAGTGTCTGCAACAATGGGCTTAAACATAAATAAGATGGTTTGCCTGGCACAGAATCGGCAAGTGTTTCGATCTGCTGTACATAGGGTCGCTATGAGTTGGACTCAGCTGGACGGCACCTGACAACAACAACAACAACAAAATTCATTTTAAGAATTTTACATTTCAAAAGATGATTACCGGAGTTCAGTTTTGCAGGAACTAAGGAAAGGTAATGTTATCTACATTTTAACTTTGTCTTTAAAGGGAGCTGCCTAGCTTTTGTTCATGTGAATGAATACCAGAAAGGAAACTGTCAGACTTACACTTTCCCTCCTCCCTGCTAAATCATTTCTACTAAGTTCTTGATGCTGTGTTTTTGTTAGGTGCCATCGAGTCGGTATCTGACTCATAGCGACCCTCACAGGGTTTTCAATGGCTGACTGTTTTGGAATTGCCTTGGGAGTGGATTGCCATGCCCTTCTCCCATTTTTGCAGTGCTGGCAATTGAACTCGGGTCCTCAGTGACTACAGCGCAGCGCTCTACTAACTGAGCTAAATCTCAGCCCAAAGTTCTTGATAGGTTTGTGTTTTATAGAAGCAAAATCAAATTCTAGACTAAAGCACCTAATATATTTTCAGCTGTCTATCAATGTTGAGGTGACATACGCATTTAATCATATCATATGCATATCAAAGACAATAATGAGTGCTCAACACTCAATCCTGCTAATATTTCAACTGTCAGTCCTGAACTGAAGATTTCAATAGTAAAGTTTTCCCTAAATGTTACTATCTGAAGGGTTCAATACCTGAGAGAGAGCTCTACTAAATTATTTTCATGCTCTTAAATATTTAGAAAACCAATTTAAAATTCTTCTTATAAAGAAAATCTTTTATTTGAATGAAGAGGGGAGGAAATCAAATCAGCAAAAATTCATATTAGACATTTCCAGAGTGAAGTACAAAAATATCATAAGGTAATGACAAAAATAGTGTCATGATAAATAGGACGGTCTGATGTGATAGTGACATTAAATATCCTCTGACTACATATCCTTTCAAAATATAGTCCTGTATTTTTGTGTTGGTTTGTGGTGAAAACTAGGTGGCAATTTTTCTGTGAATAGAAAATAACTGAAATAGGAATAGGAAATATCAGAAAAAAATCTATTTGAAACCTTTGTGATGGTGAAGGAATTGCATAGTAGATAGTCACATTCATGTAACATGATATCAAATATAATCAATATGATAAGGGATGACATTAGCATAACCATAATAGGCATATTACCTAGAATATATTTTATTTTAATTAGTGGAGATTATAATACCTAGAATATTTATATTTCTAGTGATACATTTAAAATATATATCTATATGTTTTATCTCAGAATGTTTATATTCCTGAAATCTTAAAAAATTTAAACTGTAGGTAAGACATGACTATTTAATTGTGATACATTTTCCAATATATATGTTTAGTATCATACCTGATTTGACTTTTCCCCTGTATTATATAGTATAATATTTACTTCATACAATTGATGACTGATAAATATTTGATGAATTGAGCAGGGACTCTCTAGTACTATCTAATTAATCTTTTGAATCTCTTAGAAGAGAGTGATGGGAGGATGAGCCAATCCACTCCTGAAGCATTCATGAAACAATCAGCCACTGAAAACCCTATGAATAGCAGAGAAGCATTGACATAATGCTGGGTATGGCAGAGTGTCAGAGAGTGTTTCATTCTGTTTTACTTAGGGTCACTATGAGTCAGACCAATTTGATGGCACCTAACAACAACAACAACAATATATAATATATTAGGCATAATAATAGAGGTATGCATATTGCACACTTGGGCACCAAGTATGGGTATCAAGTAATAGCAAGTAACAGTTGTATAATTTAAATGTATTCCATTTACTTTCTGATTTTTTACATTTACCCTATCATTAGGGCATGGTCATTAGTTCAAGATCAGACATGCATGCTACAAATGAGAACATCAAGAATCTTTCTTGTAATGCTAGGAGAGAATATTACTTCATTCTTTAGAAATCTTGGTGTACAGAGAAAAGTTTATACCTATTTTGACAGTGCAGGAGGAAGAGTTAGAGACAAAAGCCTGCAGGAAGAGGTCATAGCTAAGTGCAATGCATGTGAATCCATAGAGGTGAAGCCACTGAATTAAGGTAACTGTGAATTTTACTCTATTTCTGGACTTTCAATTATATGAACCAATGTAGTTTCTTTTTGTTTAAGTGAGACTGAGCACAGCTTTCTGAGATTTGTTACTTGAGCTGAAAAGGGGAAAATAGTTTAAATACTGTGATCTTTCATACTTTCCTAAAACCCTCCCAGCTTTTACACATTCCTCTTCTCCCTAATAAATTCCTGCATACAGCTGAACTCAACTGTAATAACCTATATTAAACCTTTCAGGGTCTCTCCAGTCAGAAGTAATTAATCACCCCTTTGGCTTCCACTGTATTTAGTGGCACTGATTTAACTGTGGCTTGCATTTTAGTTAGCTGTTTTTCATGAGAATTTCCTCACTGACTTTGTGACTAGAAGATAGCATTCAAATGTCAACTACTCCAATTACAAGTTGGAAGATCATTAAATTTCTTTGACTTAGACCTTCTTTATATCTGTAAAATAGTGATAATAAAAAGCAAATCATATGATTGAATAGGATAAAATGAAAAATACATATGTAAGGGTTGAGTGTGTCTCCCGCAAAAATATATGTGATGAAATTTGAACTCCCAGTACCTCAGAATGTGACTTTATTTGGAAATAGGGTTATTTCAGATATCACAGGTTAAGATGAGTTAATACTGGCATAGAGTGAGCCCTTAATTCAATGTTATTTGTGTCACTATAGAGAGAAAGCCATCTGCAAAGAAGCACATAGGGAGAGCACTGTGTAACAATGATGGCAGAAATTGGAGCTATGCCAGTGCAAACTGAGGAGCAATAGAGATTGCTGGCAAAACACCAGAAGCTAAGAATTAGCAAAGGAGGGCTCCAGAGAACACACTGTATTTCTAACCCCTTGATTTTGTACCTTTTAACCTTCAAAACTTTGAAAATCAATTTCTATCACTTTTTTCCTATATATTTTTAATTTATGTATAATAATCACACATAACTATTTCAAGAGGTTGTATATGATCAGGAACCAATGGAACTGAAAGACAAAGTGGACGCTACATGGAAAGAAGAGAAAAAATACAATGCTCCAGGAGTTGATGGAATACTAATTGAGATGTTTCAACAAACAGATGTAGCACCTGAGGTGCTAACTTGTTCATGGCAAGAGATTTGGAAAATAGCTACCTGGCCAACTGACTGGAAGAGCTCCATGTTTGTGCCTATTTCCATGAAAGAGGAGCCAACCAAATGTGGAAATTATCAAACAATATCATTATTAACACACTCAAGCAAAATTTTCCTAAAGATCATTCAAAAGTGTCTGAAGCAGTATATAGACAGGGAATTGCTAGAAAAATCAAGCCAGATTCAGAAGAGAGTGTAGAACCAGGGGTGTCACCACTTATGCCAGAAGGATATCAGCTGTAAAAGTACCAGAAAGAATTCTGTTTTATTGATTATGCAAAGGTATTTGACTGTGTGGACCATAACAAATAATAGACAAAGAATGGAATACCAGAACACTTAGCTGTACTCACCAGAAATCTGTGGACCAGGAGGCACTTGTTTGAAGAGAACAAGGAAACACTGCCTGGTTTAAAGTCAAGAAAGGTTTCTGTTAGGGTTGTACCTTTCACCATGCACTTTCAACCTCTATGCTAAGTAAATAATTCAAGAAGCTGCACTTTATGAAGAATTCAGTGTGAGGATTGGAGGATGACTCATTAACAACTTATGCATATAACACAACTCTGTTAGTGGAAAGTGAAAAGGATTTGAAACATTTATTGATGAAGATCAAAGAACACAGCTTTCGTTATGGGTTGCATCTCAACATCAAGAGAACAAAAATCCTTACAAATGGGTCAGTATTCTACTTCATGATAAATGGAGAAAAGGTGGAGGTTGTTTAAGATTTCACTTTACTTGGTTCTATGATCAACACCCGCTGAAGCAGCAGTCAAGAAATCAAAAGAGTAATGCAATGAGCAATGCTTTTACAAATGACTGCTTTAAAATGTTGAAAACTAAACATGCCGCATTGAATACAAAAGTGTACCTGACTCATGCCATGATACTTTTCATCTCATCATATAGTTGTGAAAGCTGGACATTGAATAAAGAAGACAGGAGAATAATTGATAGTCTTGAATTATGGTGCTGGAGACAAATATTGAATATACCATGGACTTCCAAAAGAACCAACAGATCTGTCCTAGAAGAAATGCAATCAGAGTGCTCCTTGGAAGCAAGGATAGCTAGACTGCATCTGATACATATTAGACATGTTGTCAGAAGAAACCAATCCTTCAAGGGCATCCTGCTTGCTAGAGTGGCAGGTCAATGAAAAAAGGAAGACACTCAACTAGATGGATTGACAGTGCCTGCAACAATGGGCTTAAACATACAAAAGATCATGTGCCTGACACAGCATCAGAGTATTTTGTTTTGTTGTACATAGGGTTGTTATGAGTGGGACTTGATTCAATAGCACCTACCTACAACATCAAGTATACATATTTATGGGGTGCAACATCACAGTTTAATACATGTATAAATTATGTAGTGATCAAGTCAATGTAATTAGCTTTTCCATCCTCTTAAATATTTTTCCCCCACTTGTTTTTCAGCTTGCCATGCTGTGGGGGCTTGTATGGTGTTGTGATGCTGAAAGCTGTACCATCAGTATCAGATATGAGAAGGGCCACCCATGATGGATAGGTTTTGGCTAACATCCAGACTAAGACAGACAAGGGAGAAGGACCTGGCAGCCTACTCCTGAAACAACTAGCCACAGAAAACTCTATGATAGCAGAGAAGCACTGTCCAATACAGTGTATTAATATATGCACACATTTTAACACATAGAGTGCCCAAAATGTATACACCTAAAGATTAAAACTTTCTATTTTGCTATTTTAAAAACGCATTATGTTTGTTCTGCTAACTCTTGTCTCATCTGCCCATTGTTTGGTAGACTTCTGTGGTGAATGAGTAAACTTTTTCAGCACTGTAGCAGAAGCAGCAGGATTTGTTGCTATGTGAGGCCTCCCTTTCTCCCCTTGTGCACATCTGACACCACATTGCTGGGTAGATTAGTTCAGATATTAACTGGCAAAATGGAGAAACAAGGGGATTCTGACTGACTCCTGCATCCAGCCATAATAAATAAAGCCATGTGTGAGACATATCTCTCAGGATATTGGAAGCATATTATTCTAATGGACCCTACACCGTAATCCATGATGAATAGCTGCCTGAGTATAAATAAAAGCAGATCTTTCCAAGATATCCACCTATTGGCCCATCCTTTTAAAATATGTCAAAAAAAGTCCAATGAGACATTTTACCAAACAGAGACCCTAGGCTTGAATATGTTCTAAACCACAACAAAGGTCTTTTCCAGGTGGAGCTTGAATCCTCGTGCTCAAGGGTCACATTATTCTAGGTGCCCAGAGGTGGGTTTCTATGGGTCCACACCACATTGGGAGTGCCCTAGTTAGAACAAACTAGAAGGAATGCCCACCCACTCTCTTTCCTCTTCTCTCTAGCTTCTCCTCCCAGGCTTCTGGGTGTGTACCTCCCCTTCTCTTGGGTAGCTCTATGGGAGCTGCCCCTTCTCTTGTGCCTGCCATCTCCTCTGTCTTTCCAAGGTAGATTTCCTCATAGAAGCTTGTTTAATTAACTCTTCCATCCTATCTAACTTTAGTTTCCCACAGGGAATAGAAATATCCTTATTTCAATTCACGCAGAGAACTGAGGTTTTTCCAAGTTCCTTTCCAGTTTTACCTAACCTTCCCCAGGTGCCTCAGTTTTCCATGTAATTATTCCTTAAAGATGTACTATCTTTTACAATAAATTCTTTCTATACCTTCTACTACAATTTCTGTGTCAGGTATAAATTCTTTTATATATCAACTACAAGAAACAGAGGGTTGTGGCCAGATCCCTGGACCAGTATTCCATGGTAACAGTACTATGTATCTTGAACTTATCACAAATGCCAAATTGGAGGTCCTTTCACATACCCATGCCTCAATTGTACTTCCATGACATTCATGAACTTCAAATACCATTTCAATATGGTCTTACTCTCCTAGAAAAAGAACTGTGCTTCTGACATTTACTTTCTCCTGCCTTTCGAGTGGTGGTGCTAGCATTCATTTGATCAACGCCATCTTTTGAGTGAATATTATGCTATATATTGCTTCTGTAATTCAATTTTTCAAAAAGTAACATGTGGATAACATCTCTTAAAATGTGTATACTTTTTATTGGCACTCTGGTACACTGTATTTAAATATTCTTTTTATATGATAATTTGTATTTTTATATAATTGCATAACAGTTTTTCAATATATAAAAGCAGAGAATCCAAAGTTTTGAACTTTTAAATTTAATAGATTTTTCTAGAGAACTGACTCTATTAGATACCAGAAACAATTTGTTGCTAGGAAATTGATGTCTGATTGAAATTCAAGTTATCACACTTATTCAACAAGACATAGTATTTCCTCATGGACTACTCTTGCACCATTTGTGAAACGGTGGAAATAACTTCTTCAGATTCATTCTCAGCTCTTCTTGGACAGTATGTATTTGCAGAACTTCACACATAGATCTCTTTCATGCACCATAGAGTGTCTGGAAAATGCTAATCTCAGAAGTTTAATATGTCTTTAGTATTCATTTTAATCACTAGAGATCCATGTGTCTTGGAAAATGCTGTATAGTTTATATTTGAATATATATGTGAACAGTAAAATCAAGATCAAATAAATATACTAGTTTTATGTTTTGAATCTTTTTAAGGTTTTGTATGAGTTTTCACTGAGATTTGAATTATTAAGAAAATGCTATTAATAACCTCATTTTAAGTTACTCAATATCTGTGGATTAATATTTTGTGTCAAAATGGGTGTTTGTCATAGTTTTCTCAGTGTTACATCTAATTCCTCTTCTACGTTTACCAGATTAACAAAGGGTATTAATTAACTATATGTAAATAAATTGACTATGTAGAAATAAATCCTGCAGAAACTTTATAAATATGCAAACACTAAACTAGAGACAATTTCTGAAGCTTTTGACCAAGACCTTTGACTGACATATCATCTATCTAATTCAAGGTCATTCATAAAGAACTCTAATAGTACTTGCCTATGAGATACTTAACTCATTGTACCAAACAATATTTAAATAATCTTAATCAATTTTTAAAAATAACTCCATTAGAGTACTTGTGGGGATGGTAAAAAACCCATACATAGAGGTACTAGGAATTGGACATGATTTGACAGCACTTAACAACAACAACAACATAGTACTTGCAGTCTAACTGGTATCATGATCTTATTTATAGTGGTTTATCTCTACCAATAAATTTTGGGTAACGTGGAAACCATTCATATTTTTTCCTAGCAGTACGATTCAGTCCTCAATATACATTTTCAGAATGAATCAGAATAGGAGACCTGATGGCACTTTATTTCAGTTCTGCTAAATTATGCATATCTAGGTATATTTTTTCCAGATTACTTTTTCATACCTGAGAATATACTAATAAAAAAGCTTTATGAGTAGATACAATGATGAGGGAAATGAAGGAAAGAAGGAATGAAGAAAGAGGCAGAAATCATTTTCACAGTGAGATTGGACACACAAACTTGATTACATTAACATTTGAATCTGCTCAACTAAGCCAATCAGTCACAGAAAATTGCAGAAGCTTAAAAGTCAATAATGAAATAATAGCCAAGCTGTTGGCCTGCACACATAAGTTTGCTCCAATAGAAGCTTTTACATCTACCTTTGGATGAATGAAAAGGAAGGTTTAATAAAAATGTGAACCTTGGTTTTTAGAGCCTTACATACTGGTATGTAAATAAACAACAACAAAGTGAATACTTCAAGTACTCATGAATATAGTGTGTAGAGGCTAAGATGACAATATATTCAGTGTTCAATATTTCAGGTTTCATGTTTCAGTACACATTACTTAAATCACCAAGCACACACAGTATACCTCTCAAACTATGCATACAGTGTTCAAGTCTCCAATTGGCACAGTAAAATATAGTTTGATATATTAGTGGTTGCAACTTGAGATACCTGTATGTATACAGTTTGGTGCTTCAGACATGGTTGTAAACAGTAAACACACTTTAGGACTCCAATGTATATGATCTATATATTTTGCGATGTTGAAACTTTGAATGATTTTTTTTTTCCGCCGCTGGGGATCAAACCCAGGGACTTTTACATGCTAGGCAAGTACTCTACCATGGATAGATACTCAGATTTATAGGCTATTCAGAAATGTTTTTCTAAGGATGATAATTTCTTTATTTCTTTTTGATTTTCTAGTTATTTCTCTTTCTGTACCAAATCAGAAAACACAATTTATAGCCAACAACTAAAATAAAGGAAAAGGAGAACAGGTCGTAATGCACTTGAACCTGGATTCTATAGCCCTACAGAAAATGCTCAGGCAGTGTGTGTGTGGAAAGAGAATAGGTGAAAGCAATAAAGAATGAGGGAGCCAGTGGGTGATAAAGCAGAAAGGAATGCGGTTAATATGCCAGACATGGTCAAAGAGACTAAAAAGTGAATCAGCTTGTTTAGGGCACATGCTTCTACTTCTTTTTTTTTCCCTCCAGATGGTGGGATTCCTAGTTGGGGTAGACAACCAGTGTTGCCTCAAATCACCAGTTCTTAAACTATTGGTTTCAGTGCCCTATTTTTAATGCTAAGAGTGTACAAACACTTATAAATTGATGATTATATAATAAACAACTCTCAAGCAAGATAACTTAAAGTTTAACTAAAAATTAATAAACAGGCAGGGCAAAGTGGCTCATGCTTATAATACCAGTGACTGAGGAGATGGAGGTAGAAGGATGGTGAGTTTATGGCCAGAGTTAGCATGGGTAAGTTAGTAAGACCCTGACTTATAATAAAAAATAATAAGTGGCCTGGCAGGAGCAGCTCAGTGCTATAGCACTTGCAAATTACATGCAAGGCCCTGGGTTCAACCCTCAAGTACGACAAAATAAATAAATGAATAAATTCTATGGATAATATGTATTAAAATCAGAGTTGACTAACTTAAAAGATGACCTCTAATACAATTAACCCCCATGTGTCTGTCAGTTTGCCATACTATGAGGGCTTGCTTATTGCTGTGAGGTTGAAAGTTGTGCTACTAGTATTACAGATACCAGCCAGGTCACCCATGGTGGACAGGTATCAACTGAGCTTCCAGACTAAGACAGAGTAGGGAGTAGGACCTGACATCCCACTCTGAAAATAATTAGCCACTGAAAACCCTATGAATATCAGTGAGACACTGTCATATATAATGCCAGAAAATGAGCTCCTCAGGTTGGAAGGCACTCAAAAGACTACTGGGGAAGAGTTGCCTCCTCAAAGTAGAGTCTACCTTAATGACAAGAATGGAGTAAAGCCCCATGGACCTCCGCTTGCTGATGTCACACTACTCAAAATGAAGAGGAACAACTGTAACATCCATTAGTAAATGGAACATGGAATGTACATAGAATGACTCTAGGAAAATCAGACACCATCAAAAGGGAAATGGAGCTCATGGACACCAACATTCTAGATATCAGTGAGCTAAAATGTCCTGGCATGGGCCATTTTTGAATCAGATAATCACATGGTCTACTATGCTGGGAATGACAAAGTAAAGAGAAATGGGATTGCATTAATCATCAAAAAGGACATCTCAAGATCTGTCCTGTTGCCAGTGATAGAATAACATCCATACTCTTACAAGGAAACTGAGTTAATATGATTATTATTCAAATTTACACAATCATCACTAAAGTCACAAATGAAGATAGGGAAGATTTTATCAGATTCTGCAAATAAGAAATAGATCAAATATGCAATCAGAGTGTACCAATCATTACTGGTGACTGGAATGTAAAAGTTGGAAACAAGAAGGCTCAGTAGGGATAAAATATGCCCTTGATGACAGAAATGATGCTGGACATCACATGATAGAATTTTGTCGACCAATGAGTTTTTCATTGCAAATACATTTTTTAAACCAACATATAAGGCAACTATACACATGGACTTCACCAGATGGAACATACAGGAATCAAATTGACTACATTTGTAAAAAGAGATTGTGAAAAAGCTCAATATCAAGTGTCAGAACCAAATCAGGTGCTGATTGTGGAAGACACTATCAACTGCTTATATGCAGGTCCAAACTGAAACTGAAGAAAATTAGAACAAGTGTAAGAGAGCCAAGATATGACCTTGTGTATAATCCACCAGTATTCAGAGACCACTTCAAGAATAGGCTTAATGCATTAAACATTAATGATAGAAGACCAGATGGGTTGTGGTATGATGTCAAAGACATAATTTATGAGGAATGCAAAAGATTATTATAAAGACAGGAAGAAAAGAAAATATCAACTTATACTTCAAAAGAGACTCTGAAACTTGCCCTTGCACCTCAAGCAGCTAAAGTAAAAGATAGATGTGATGAAGTTAAAGAACGAAAAAGAAGAGTTATTTTTTATTGGAAAATTTTAATGTACAACTTGGTGGGTTTCGTTCTGGTGTGTATTTCACTGTGATATTTCCATATATGTACTTAATTATACATTCTTCACATAACCTCCCCCTTACCCACTCATGACCCTCCTCCCCCATCCTCATCACCCCCAATGATCTCCTTTCTACTTATATGTCTTTTTGTGGGAATATTTATCTATATATGTGCATCTCAATTTTGATTTAAGTCTAAACTTTTTTCTATAGTGATCTTTTTACATTCTCAGCAGTATTACATGAGTGATCTAGTCCATTTGCATTATGGCCACCCTTTGGTATTATTGGCATTATTATTATTATTTCCCATAGTAATAAAGCAACAAGAATACATAAGTAGGCTTACATGAAATTAAAAAGCTTTTGTAGAGCAAAGGAAATGTCAACAGAGTCAAGGAAGTCCCCACTGAATGGGAAAAAAATCTTTGCATCCTATACATCAGACAGAGGACTAATTTCCAGAATTTATGAAGAACTCCAAAAAGCAATTCCCAAGAAAACAAGTAACCCGAATCACAGTGGGCAAAGAAACTGAACAGGAAATTCTCAAATGAAGCAGCTCGTGAGGCCATGAAACACATGAAAAAATGCTCAATATCCCTAGCCATTAGGGAAATGCAAAATAAAACAACTCTGAGATTCTACCTTACTCCAGTAAGAATGGCCAAGATCAATAAAACAACTAAAATCAAATGCTGGCTTGGTTGTGGAGAAAAGGGAACCCTCTTACACTGCTGGTGGACTTGTAAATTGGTTCAACCATTTTGGAAGTCAATATGGAAGTACCTCAAAAAGCTAAAAATAAATCTACCATATGACCCAGTTATACCACTATTGGGAATATACCCAAAGGGTGATGGGTCATCACACCACAGAGACACCTGCACCTCCATGTTCAATGCAGTACTTTTCATAATAGCAAGGATATGGAATCAACCAAAGTGCCCATCCACAGAAGAATGGATTAAAAATTATGGTACATATACACAATAGAATACTACTCAGCAATTAAAAAAATAAAATAATGTCATTTTCAGCAAAATGGAAGGAATTGGATGAAATGATCTTAAATGAATAAACACAAGCCCAAAATTGAAATATCATATATTCTCACTCACATGTGGGAGCTGAACTAAACTCAAAAGAAGGAAAAAGTCCTATACATAAATTGGAACTTAATGACAAGCTCATGTAAACTTAGCATAGAAGGGATAATTTAAAGAGTGGAAAGAAGAAGGTAGGGATCTAGCAAAAGGAAGTGACAATGGGAGAAGATGGGAGTGGGAGGAGTGCCATAGAGGTGGGAGGAAGTGGAAAGAGGTCAACCTTGATGTAAAAAAAAGATTTTTAAGGGAAGTTCAAGAAGACAAAATCAAATGTTATAATAACATGTGCAAAGACCTGGAGATAGAAAACTAAAGAAGAAGAACATACTCTGTTTTTCTCAAACTTAAGGGATTGAAGAAAAATTCAAACCTTGAGTGGCAATAGTGAAAGATCCTTCAGGAAAAATATCAAAAGATGCAGGAAACATCTAAAGAAGATGGAAGGAATACAGAGAGTCCTTACAAAAAAGAGTTGATGGATGAGCAACCATTTCAAGAGGTTGCATATGATAAGGAACCAATAGTATTGAAGGATGAAGTGGAAGCTACCTTGAAGGAATTGATGAAACACAAGGCTCCAGGAATTGGTTGAATACCAATAGAGTTGTTTCAACAAATAGATGGATCACTGGAGGTGCTAACTTATTTATGGCAAGAGGTTAGGAAAATGGCTACCTGGCCCACTCACTGGAAGAGATCTATATTTGTGCTTATTCCCAAAAAAGGGGATCCATCTGAATGTGGAAACTATCAAATGATACCATTAATATCACATGCAAGCAAAATTTTGCTAACGATCATTCCAAAGCTACTACAGCAGTATATAGACAAGGAACTACCAGAAAATTAAGCTGGATTCAGAAAATGGCATGGAACCAGGTATATCATTGTTGACATCAGATGGATATTAGCCAAAACCAGAGAATACCCAAAAGAGTCCTATCTATACTTTATCCACTATGCCAATGGATTTGACTGTGTGCATCATAACAAATTATAGGTAACACTGCAAAGAATAGGCATATCAGAGCACCTAATTGTACTCATGAGGAATCTGTACATGGACCAGGAGGCAGTTGTTAGAACAAAATAAGGAAACATTGTTGTGTTGTTGTTGTGTGCCGTTGAGAGGGTATCTGACTCATAGCGACCCTCACAGGGTTTTCAATGGCCGACTGTTTTGATATTTACTTGGGAGTGGATTGCCAGGTCCTTCTCCCATTTTTGCGGTGCTGGGAATCAAACTCGGGACCTCGGAGACTGCAGTCCAGCGCTCTATCAACTGAGCTAAATCCCAGGCCTATAAAGAAACATTGTTGTTGTTGTTGTTAGGTGCCACCGAGTCGGTATCCGACTCATAGCGACCCTCTGTACAAAAGGGGAAACACTATTATCAGTGCTTCTCTCTTGTTCATAGGGTTTCCAATGGCAGATTGATTTTTGGGAGGGGGTTGCCAGGCCCTTCTCCCAAGCCTTCAGCTTCTGGTGTTCCCAGGCGGTCTCCCATCCAGGTACTAACCAGGCCTGATCCTGCTTAGCTTCCGAGATCTGACGGGATTGGATGCCACAGGGCTACAGCTGCAGGCATATGGAAACATTGGTTGTTTAAAAGTCTAGAAAGGTATGCATCTAGGCTGTAACCTTTCAATGTACCTCTTCAGTTTCTATGTTGAGCAAATAATCCAAGAAGCCGGACTTTATGCAGAAGAACGTGGCCTCAGGATTGGAGGAAGACTCATTAACAACTGCATTATGCAGATAACACAACTCTACTTGCTGAAAGAGAAGAGGATTTGAAACATTTACTGATGAAGATCAAAGGACACACCCTTTAGTATGGATTGCGCCTCAACATCAACAAAACAAAAATCATTACAACTGGGTCACTAAGCAACATCATGATAAATGGAGGAAAGTTTGAGGTTGTCCAAGGTTTTGTTTTAATAAGATTCTGTGCCTGGCATTGAATCACAAAGTATTTTTTTCTTTTCTACAGAGTTGCTATGAGTTGTACCTGACCTGACGTCACCTAACAACCACAACTACAACACAATTAAAAATTAAACATAATCTTTGAATATTGGTATTTTGAATAGACCATGAAGAATATGAAATTATCTATCTATCTATCTATCTATCTATCTATCTATCCTTTCCACACACTACAACAAGAGTTTTCATCTTTGTATTACTGATATTTGGGGTAGATAATTCTTTGAGATAACAGACTATCCTATGCATCATTATAGGTGTTTGACAAAAATTCTAACCATACTACCTTTGATGCCACTAGTAATGTTATGCTTACCACCAACTTGACTAACCAAAAGTTTCTTCACAAATTGTCAAATGTCCCTTTGGGACCAGTCACCCTTGGTTTGGAATGCTTACCCCACAGATATAGAAACAAATGGAATCCTTATTATAAGCACAAACAAACAAAATAAAAATCTAGGACTAGAAAAGAATAAAAGTTATGGGCATAGAGATACATGCCTGATAGTTAAAAATTTCCCTATTGGTGATAAAGCTAAAAATTAATTTTACCTTTAGAACTGGGCACTGTGGACTGTTACTTTAATCCCTGCAACTCTGGAAGCAGAAACATGAACAGTGCATGTTGGTGGCTAGAGGCATAACATAGCAAGACCCTGTCTCAAGATAAGAAAACAAAAAAGGGACTGGGTGTGGACTGTTTTTGAAGTATGCACTATGCCC
The DNA here is from genome assembly GCA_007922755.1 of Pedetes capensis. Lineage (NCBI taxonomy): Eukaryota > Metazoa > Chordata > Mammalia > Rodentia > Pedetidae > Pedetes > Pedetes capensis. The sequence goes on along the minus strand of VMDO01012005.1, from coordinate 18,595 downwards.
TGGGTTCAACTCCCCCCGCAGTATTACAAAAACAAACAACAACAACAACAAGATGAAGAAGACATGTAGGAATTTTAATTATAGACAGTTGATTTTTTCAAAAAATCACCCATTATTATGATAAAATTAATACCTGAATAACTTAATTCAAGCCTGCAGCCATAGCCCTGTGGCATCAGATCCTGTCAGATTTCAGAAGCTAAGCAGGTTTGGGCCTGGTTAGTACTTGGATGGGAGACCGCCTGGAAATACCAGGTGCTATAGGCTTGGGAGAAGGACCCAATAACTCAGTGACAATAAACAATCAGCCATTGAAAACCCTGTGAACAGCAGAAAAGCACTAACAATAGTGTTTTGACTGTTGTATTGTAGGGTCTCTATGAGTGGGACTCTGACTTGAGGGCACCTAACAACAACATAATTCAAAGATATACTATTTAATGGGACGAGGTGGCTAATTTTTTTACACAAACCTTTTTACACAAATGAATAACCATAAAGAAAAAAAAATCAAAACACAAGAAGATACAAATATGAGTGAAAAAGAAGAATTCCACATGAAACCCTGTAGGTGGTGGAGGAATATTACAACTTGATTTTAGAGACAATAAAGCATGAATGAAAATTATTTTGATATTTTTCTTACCTTTATTTAGACATAGAAATGATGAGATTTGTTTTCCTGCTCCAAATAACATTTACCAAATTTGACCTAAAACTGGGCAACAAAGTAATCTAAAAGATGCATATTTGTGATCACAAACATATGTGCATACATTACAATCATAAAGGCATAATTTCTAACCATAGCTAGTGAACCAAAGATATAATAGCAAACATAAAAGTAATGATACCAGGAAACACTAAATATATCTAAACATGAATTACACAAATAACTTACTTCAACCATTTGAGACTAACAAAACAAAGCCAAACACCAAAATGAAAAATCTGCCAATCATATTGAATAACACAGCAATCATAATAATGACAAAAGCAACTACTGCTCAGCAAACATTCACCACCTATATATCATTACATTAAGGAATGTTACATATGCATTTATTTTATTTTCAAAATAACCTGGTAAAATAAGCTGTCCCAACACCATCATGCTACAGATGGCTGCCCTTTAATACACAGGATAAATAAGGAAGAACATTTTTGCTCAGTGTGTTGACCGTGCAAAGGGTAGGTTCAGGAGAAAGAATCAGTGAGTTTTCTCTTACAGATGCTACTTTAAATGCAATTACACGGGTTTCACTTTCATCCTGGAGAACTTTACCATTACATTTGTATATGACTCTGATGATCACTTTATTCAGGTCACCTCTTCAGAGAGGCCTTCGCTGACTATCCAATTAGAAGCAGCACTTCACGTTACCCTTTTACAGCACTTGTCTTGTGTGTCTTTTGTGGTGGGAGCAACTGAGTCAGAGTCTACACCTGATCTATCTTTTATGACTAACTGCACGATCATAATGTGCTACTAAGTAAATATTGATAAATATTCACTTAACTACCGAATTAACAAATAGGGTATGAAAATGAGAGAACATTCAATGAGAAACAGAAAACGAAATAATGGATTTTAGTGCTGGCTGTGATTCACAGGGCCCCAGTAAAATTTAGTTTATTACTGAGGCCTGGGAAGCATGCCTTTGCTGGTTGTATGAAGATGGCTGGGTAGAGGCAAAGGCAGGCTAAGGGAGAAATCTGAGTTCTAACCAGCTTTATTCAACAGTTCGCCAACTTCCCAAAAGTAGATTTTTCAATTTGATTGTGTTGCATAAACACCTTGATCATAATGTGGCACTAACTGAATAAACTTACTTAAGGTGATGTGGTCCAACACATGTCTTCCAGCTTGCTGTGCTGTGGGGACTTACATGTTGCTGGGATGCTGAAAGCTATCCCAGTGATATCTCAGATACCAGTGGGGCCATCCATGGTAGGCAGGTTTCACCTGAGCTTCTATGCTAAAACAGACTAGGGAAAAAGGATCCAACAGCTCATTCCTGCAAAAATTAGCAATTGAAAACCATATGTATAGCAGCAAAGTACTCTCAAATATAATGTCAGAAAATGAGCCCCTCAGGATGGAAGGGATTCAAGAAATGACTGGCAAAATGTTGCCTCCTCAAAGTAGAGATGACCTTACTGACAGGAATGGAGTAAAGTTCCCAGGACCTCCCTTTGCTGATGTGGCACAACTCAAAATTAGAAGAAACACAGTGGCTGCAACAATGGGCTCAAGAATAAAAAGACTCTGTGCATGGCATTGTGTTGGGAAGTGTTTTGTTCTGTCGTACATAGGTTTGCTATGAGTTGAATCCAACTCAAAGGCATCTAACAAACCAAACAAGGTGCTCTGGTAGAAGATTATGATTCTTTATAATTTATAGCTTACAGAAAGTTGTACCAGTCAATACTGAAAACAAAATTTGTCTTTTAGCAAAAATGATGACATGTATATTTTACAAATAATTGTTATTGTTTTCATGTATCTTAAATTATCTATTTTTATAAGCAAGAATGCAGTGGGTTTCACACAAATGGCTTACATCCTGCAATAGAAAACATTTTTTTTCTCTGAAGTTCAGTGACTTTCTTATTATTGCTTCCTACTATAACATACTACTATCCATTTTTAGCATTCTCTGTTTTTTGCGAGGAGTTCTATTTTAATTCCCTTTTCTCAAATCAGCCAATGCCTTAATGAAGCCCAGAGGAATATTTAGCCTATGGTTTCGGTAGGAATCACTGATCTAGTTAACTTTTAATCAGATTAAATGGTACTTCTTAGTCCCAAAGAGTAGAAACTTGATCCTTTCTTACTACAATTAAAATTATATAGCTCTACAGGATACAAACACAGCCACCTATAAGGATTTCCTCCAGTAGTTTAAGTTTTGAAATGTACTATGTTTTAGCCTTTTCATGTCATACTCTTTTTTGTTTGTACATTTTTTTGTTTCTTTTTTTAGGGGAATTTAACTTTGTGTCTTAGTATTTTTATTTGAATGCATTGGGTTATTTTTAGCACGTATTTATAATTGTTTCTCAATTTAATGTTTCTGCCTATTTCCTATGTTTTGTTTCAGGTAATTTACATTTAAAAGATTAACATTTTTCTGTATTACTTTCCTGGTATTTGATATGTTATTTTTAAAAATATTCCTGAACAAAGTTAAGTAATACTGTATTAGAAAAAGCTGAAATAGCCATTGAAATTCCTTCATTTAAAAATTATTTACAATTTGTATTTACTGAAAATATTTGCATCTATGGAATTGTTTATTTCAGGGTATACATTTTGCATTATTGAAAAATGGGTGTCAAAGAACATGGTCAAAATGGAAATGACTTGTTTTTAAGCTTAGTCTCAGAACATGGGTATTTAAAATTTAATTCATACAATAGAATGAGTTAAAGATAATGAGTTTCCTAATTAACAGAGTCAAGGGAATCCCCACAGAGTGGGGAAAAAATCTTCACATTCTATGCATCAGACAAATTTCTAATTACTAGAATTTTTAAAGAGCTCAAGAAAAAAAGTCCCCCCAAAACAAATAACCCAATACACAAATGGGCAAAGGAACTGAGTAGACAGTTCTCAAATGAAGAGGTCTGTAAAGCTATGAAACACATGAAAAAATGCTCAATGTCCCTAGCCATTAGGGAAACTCAAATTAAAACAAGTCTGAGATTTTACCTTACACCAGTAAGAATGGCCAAGATCAATAAAATAAATAACAACAAATGCTGGCAAGGTTGTGGGGAAAACAGAACACTCTTACGTTGTTGGCGGAGCTGCAAATTGGTCCAGCCACTGTGGAAATCAATACCGAGGCATCTTAAAAAACTGAAAATAGACCTACTGTATGACCCAGGTATAACACTATTGGGAATTTACTCAAAGGGAGATTGGTCATCATACCACAGATACACCTGCACCTCCATGTTCAATGCAGCACTTTTCACAATAGCAAGGATATGGAATCAACCAAAGTGCCCTTCAACAGAAGAATGGATAAAAAAACTATGGTACATATACACAATGGAAGACTACTCAGCAATCAAGAAAAATGAAATAAGGCTATTCACAGCAAAATGGATGGAATTAGTGAAAATTATTTTGAGTGAAGGAACACAAGCTCAGAAAGAGAAACACCACATGTTCTCACTCATATGTGGGAGCTGAATCAAAATTATAAGAAGGAAAAATCCTATTCAAAGGTTAGATCAAAATAAAAGGAAAAAAAAAGCTAAGAATGGTGTTCATATAAAAGGTCTAGAAAATGCATGCAATTGTTCTGACAAGATAAAAACAAAGTTCACTGCAGGAAAACTTTCGACCTTAAAGAGAACTGGAACCCAAGGACATATAGAAAAATATTACCAAGTAAATGATAGCGAAGACTTAGATGGGGAGGGTGGGATGGGGGAAGCATACAAGAGGGTAAGGGGGAACCTATATGAATAATGTACATCAAAATGTATATATGGAAATGTCACAATGAAAAGCATGTCAGAATGAATCACATTAAGGTGTACATTAAAAATTTCCAATTAAAAAAAGATAATGAGTTTCCTTATGGGATTTTCACACAGTTGTATCATGTACTTTGCACTTATTCTCCCCCTCATTACCTCTCATGTTGCTCTTACTCTCCCTCCTCCTAATCCTAGCCCCCTCTAGATATATCCTCTTATACTTTTCACTCTTGCACATATATACTCTCTCTCTCTCTCTATATATATATATATATGTATATATGTGTCTTAAAAATATTTATATGTACACACACACACACACACACATATGTGTGTGTGTATATTGGTCTGGGATTTAGCTCAGTTGGTAGAGCCCTGCTCTGCAGTCCCTGAGGTCCCAAGTTTAATTCCCAGCACCACAAAAAAGGGAGACAATGTGGCAATCCATTCCCAAGGAAATCCCAAAACAATCAGCCAATTGAAAACCCTATAAGAATCTCTATGAGTTGGACATGACTTCACGGCACCTAGCAACAACATGTATATATATATATATATGTTTTAAGATAATTCGACCATTTGCATATAAGAGAAAACGTGATATTTGTCTTTCTGAGTTTGGTATATTTGCTTTAAAAATAATCTCCAGATACATTCATTTCACCTCAAGGGGCATACTTTCATTCTTGTTTATGGCTGAATTTTTTTTAATGTTTTTTTAAATCCATTGATGGACATCTGGGCTGATTCCCAGATGTAATTGTGACGAATGCTGCCTTGAACATGTAAGTACAGGTATATATATGATAGGATGACTTAGATTTCTTTGGGTATATGTCCAAGGGTGGGGCAGGTAGATTATGTGGTAGTTATATTTTTAGTTTTCTGAGGAACCTCAATATTTATTTCTGTAATGGTTCCACTAATTTACAGTCCCACCAACAGTGTGTAAGTGTATTTTCCTCCCCTATCCTCACCAACACTTGTTGTTGTTTTGATGATGCTACCTATTTTGACTTGGGCTGGGGTTTAGTTCAGTTGATAGAGTCCTGATCTGCGGTTTCTGACACCTTGGGGTTGATCCCCAGCACCTCAAACATGAGAAAAGAATGTGGCAGTCCATTCCCAAAACAATCCTGGGACATCAAAACTCTATGAGAGTCACTATGAGTTTGAACACGACTTGGTGGCACCCAACAATTACAACATTCTGACATTTTGACTTGGATGAGATGGAATCTCTGTGTAGTTTTGATCTGCATTTTCCTGATGGCTAAGGATGTTGAACATTTTTTCATATGTATTTCTTCTTTTGAGAACTATTTAATTCAATTTCCTACTTACTGACTGGATTATTTATTTCCTTGGTATTTAATTTCTTGAATACTTTTTATCCTAGATATTAATCCCCTTCCAGATATATACCTGGCAAAGTATTTTTTCCCATTCTGTGGGCTCTCTCTTTGATTTATTCATCATTAGATTTGCTGTGCATCAACCTTTTAATTTCATGTGGTCTCATTTTTAATTCTTGCCAGTATTTCCTGCACTGTTAGAGTTCTTTTCAGAAAATACTTGCCTATGTCTATGTGTTACAGAGTTTTTCCCTATATTGTATAGGAGTCTCAACATTTGGGGTTTTATGTTGAGACCTTTGATTCATTTTACATTGATTTTTATGCAGGGTGAGAGATAGGGATCTACTTTTATTCTTCTACATGTTGACATCCAATTTCCAGCACATTTTGTCAAAGTGTCTGTCAATGTATGGTTTTGGCACCATTGTTAAATATCAGGTGACAGTATTGTATGAATTTATTACTGAGTTCTGTATTCTATTCATATCTTTTTGTGCTAGTACCAAGCTGCTTTTGTTATTATGGTCCTATAGTATAATTTGATGTAGGATATTGCCTCCTTTTTTGTTCTTTATGCTCAGGATAGCTTTGTGTATTCAGGGTCTACTGTGCTTCCATATGAATTCTAGATTTTTTTTTCTATTTTTTTGAAATATGTCATTGGAATTCTGATGGGGATTGCATTGAATCTGTATATCACTTTTGGTAGTATAGCCATTTGCACAATATTAATTCTGCTGATCCATGAGCAAGGGAATTCTTTACATTTTCTGGTGTTTTTTTCAATATCTTTCTTTCGTGTTTTGAAGGATTCATTGCATAAGTATTATGGCTCCTTAGTTGGATTTATTCCTAGACTTATGAGGCTATTGTGAATAGGATAGTTATTTTTATTTCTTTCTCTTTCTGTGCATTGCTAGTATATAAAAATACTATTGATATTGAAGTATTGTTTTTGTATCCCCATTTATTGCTGAATGTTTTTTATCATATCTAGCAGCTTTTTGGTGTAATCAGGGTGATTTTAGATATAGGATCATATCATCTACAAATGGGATAATTTGTATGTGTTAGTATTTTTACACTTCTTTCTCATGACCTATTGTTCTGGCTAGAACCTCAATCAGTATATTGAATAAGAATGGAGATTGAGCATCCTTGTCTTGTTCCTGATTTTAGAGAAAATACTTTGAATTTTTTTCCTTTTTAATATAATGTGGGCTAAAGGTTTATTGCATATAGCCTTTATAATCTTGAGGTATGTTCCTTGTAATCCCAGTTTCTTTAGGACTTTTAGTATGAAGGGATATTGGACTTTGTCAAAAGCCTTTAATTTTCCTATTAAGGTGAGGATGTGATTTCTGTCTCTGAGTCTATTTATGTGCTATATCATATTTATTGATTTGCATATGTTGAAATGGGAAACTAAACCTTCTCGATCAAGGTGTATGATCTTTGTGTGTTCTTGTATTCAAATTACAAGTGTTTTATTGAGGATTTTTGTTTATCTATATTTATCAGAAAAATCAGTCTGTAAGTTTTGTTGTTGTTGTGTCCTTATCTGGTTCAGGTATCAAGGTGATACTGGTTTCATAGGATGAGTTTTGACTATTTGTTACTTTTCTATGTTGTGGAATAATTTGAGGAGGGTAAGTAACAATTCTTTTAAAAAGTCTTGGAAGAATTCAGCCCTGAAACTGTCAGGACCTAGGCTTTTGTTGTTGTTTGTAGATTTTTTTTATCATTGCCTTAATTTCCTACTTGTTATGTTGTTTGATGTTGTTGTTGTGAGGTGACTTCTAGTTGGGTCTTACTCATGGCAGCCCTCATAGGATTTTCAATGGCTGATTGTTTCAGGATTGGTTTGGAAGTGGATTGTCATTTTCTTCTGTTTTTGCAGTGTTAGGGATTGAACCTGGGTCCTCAGAGAGTGTAGAGCAGCAGTCTACCAACTGAGATAAACCCCAGACACTTACTTGTTATGTTATTGTTGTTTGGTGCCATTGAGTTGGTATCCGACTCATAGCGACCCTACATCTAACAGGCAAAACACTATTGTCGGTGTTTCTCTGCTGTCCAAAGGGTTTTCAATGGCCAATTGATTTTTGGGAGTGGGTTGCCAGGTTTGTCTCTCAAGCCTATAGCACCTGGTGTTCCATGGCGGTCTCCCATCCAAGTACTATCCAGGCCCACCACTGCCTAGCTTCTGAGATCTGATGGGATCAGATGCCACAGGGCTACCACTGCAGGCTTTACTTGTTACAGGTCTGTTTAAATTATTTATATCCTCTTGATTTAATTTGGTAGGTCATATATGTTAAGAAATTTTCCATTTCTTCTGGTCTTTCCTTTTTCAAAGGAGGAGTACAAATTCTCAGAGTAATCTCTGATGATCCTCTGTATTTCATTACTATCTATTATAATAACATCTTTTTATTTCCTAATTTTATTAATTTGGATTTCTTTCTCTTTATTTTGGTTAGTTTGGCTAAAAGCTTATTGATCTTTTTTTATCTTTTCCAAGAACTTTTCATTTCATTGATTCTTTGTATTGTACCTGTAGTTTGCATTTCATTGATCTATGCTCTGATCTTTAATTTATTTTCATCTATTACTTTTGTGATTGAGTTATTGTTTTTCTAATGCCATTAGGGACCTGAGAATCATTGAGCTTTCTCTGATTTTTTAATATAAGTGATGATAGCTATAAATTTCTCTCATAGTACTCTTTTTGCTGTGTCCCATAGTTTGTTGTTCTGGTAGGTTGTGTTTTCATTTTCATTTGATTCTACAAATTTTCAAATTTTGTCCATGATTTCATTGATGATCTTTCATAAGCGTGTTATTCAATTTCTGGTATATTTGTAGCATTTTTGTAGCTTTCCTTGCTATTGATTTCTTATTTTATTTTGTTTTGATCTGAAGGGATACAAATAATTATTTCAATTTTCTTGTATGTGTTAATATTTGTTTTCTGACCTAAATATGGTTTATTTTAGAAAAGGTTCCATGTGATGCTAACAACACTGTGTATTCCACATCTGTTGGATGAAATGTTCTGCAGATGTGTGTAAATAAATTTGGCCTATGATGTTGTTTAACTCTAAGATTTCTTTTTTGATTTTTTTGTTTGGATGATCTGTCTATTGATGAAAATGGTGTATTGAAGTCACCCATTATCATCATATCAGGACCTATCTGTTCTTTTATTTCCAGTAGATTTTTTTTAATGAGAATAGAGTGTTTGGTGCATAAATATTTACAATTGTTATGTTTTCTTGACTGGTTGTCCATTTATTAATATTAATATTTATCCATTTCTTCTGATTAATTTTGCATTAAATTATACTTTTTCTGATATCAATATAACAACATCTGTTAATTTTTTATTGGCTTTCTGTGCTTGGCAAATTGTTTTCCATCTTGTCATTTTCTATCTGTATGTATCCTTTCCAGTGAGATGTCTCCTAATTCAACAAATAGTTGGGTCCTATTTTTTAGTCCAGCTAGCCAGAATGTGTCTTTCAGTTGGAGCACTATGACCATTTATATTTAGGGCCATTATTGTGAAAAATTTGGTGTTTTATGTGATTTTGTTGGCTATTTTCCTAGATGGTTTCATTGTCGATTGTTCTTTTCTTTCTCTCTTGGTTAATTTAGGAGTTTACTGGTGTACTAAGTTGGACATATTTGCTTTTACACTAGTTTTCACTTGTTCCGATGTTCCTCTTATAGAATGTGTTCTTTCCTGATTCTTGTGGTTCTGTTTGTCTCTTTGATTCCTCTGTGTGTAGGATTCCTTTAAATATCTTCAGCAATGCTGGTTAATAGTCATGAATTGATTAAGTTCATGCTTGTCTTAGAAGATCTTTACTTATGTCTGCATCAATTTTAAAGGATACAGTAATGTTGGTTGGAAGTTATTAACTTTCAGGGCTTAAAATTTATGATTCTATACTTTCCTGGATTTAACAGTAACTACTAAGGCATCTTATATCATTCTGATGGGTTTTCTTTTGTAAATGAGTTAGCATTTTTCCTTTCCAGATTTCAGAAATGTTTCTTTGCTTTCTAGTCTTAGCATTATAACTGTAATATGATGTGAAGATGATCTTTTATGGTCATATCTCTTTGGGGTTCTAAATGCTACTTGTGTTTGGGTATCCATTTCACCCTTTAGCTTTGGGAAGTTTGCTGCTATTATTTCATTAAATAAATTTTCTGTGTCTTTTCTTTTGATCTCAGATCCTTCTTCTACCCATAAATTATTTGGTTTTAGGCTTTTCCTTATAGTCCACAGTTCTTGAAATTTGTGATCACAGACATTTATTTTCTTTTTTGTATTGATATCTGAAAGTAGTATCTCTTTTGCTTTGTTTTCCATTACCAATATTTTTTCTTCTCTTTGACCTAGTGTTCTGGTGTTACTACCACTGTATTTTTTAAATTTATTTTCCTTTTCATTTATAATAGTTCCTTTTTTTCATAATTTCAGTTTCCTTGGTAAAATGTTCATCCAGAACAGGATTGATTTTCTCAAATTTTTAACTTGTTAATTTGTATCTTCTTTCAAGTCATTAATCATTTTTTATGATTAGGCTTTTGAATTATTTGACATCTCAATTATTTCACTACCTTTGCCCTTGGTTGATGGGGAATTATGATCTTCAGAAGTGTCCTGTTGTCTTGCTTTTTCATGTTTCTTATATTTCTTTGTTGTGATTTACTCATCTTTTAGGGTGGAAGTTTCTTCAAGATTTATTTGGAAGTCTTCTTTATTATCAGCCTTCTCTTTAATGCTCCAACTCCAGGGCCCCCAAGAAAAAATTGGAAAACAAATGTTACAGTGGCATTACCTGGCTGAATCTCACATATAATCACTATATGATTAAATTTGATTTGTGCCACCTAATATATTACTAATGTGCTTAGAAATGAAGACAGCTAAAATAATGTATAAGTTATGACAAGAGTAGTGTTAAGGGTGGAGGTAAAAGTGAATAAGTAAAACTACGGATTGTAACAGTATGAATGGAGGAAGAAATAGGCAGCTGGGTTATATGAGAAGAAGAGAACACGAAGATAGAATATAGAAAGGATTGTTAGGTAGGGAGGGAGAGGAGACAGCAAGGGATTTTAAATCTTCTGTGATTCAGTATAGAAAAGAATTTTGTAGATAAGATTAAAGATAAGGAAAAGAAAAAACCTTATGATCTCATTCATGTGGGAGCTAAATCTTACCTAAAGGAAGAAAAAATCTATACATAAATAGATGTATAAAAATGCACAGTTAAACATACCAAAGAAAGGGAAATGGAAGAATAGAAAGGAGGGAGGGGACTAGCAAAAGGAAGTGTAGGTTGTGGGATGTGGAATAGGGAGGGGAAAATGTAATGGGATAAAGAGGGAGAAGATAATCTCAATGTAAATAATGCAACTTCATGAGTACATGGGAAACATTGGGGAATATAACCCATGTATGCATACAAGCTTTACTACCCATTAGTCAAAAGGTTTCATAAGCTTTGTAAATTAATGAAAGTATAACCAAAAGTGATCTCATAGTTGCATAGTGGAAATGCATAATGGAAATGCATAATGGAAATGCATAATGGGAAAAAAAAGCTGTATTACTCTGTATCCATGAAATTTGTCAATAAAGGGAAAAAAGAAAAGAAAAAGATAAGGACTAAAGTAACAACTGAAAATACTAAATCTCCTTTGAAAAGAAAAAAATAATAAAAATAATCATAAAAATATTTTTTAAAAAAGAGTTAAGTATAGGACCAGCTTTTCTGTTGGCCCTTCAATATTTTAGTCTGTCAGGGTCTTCAGCTAGTGGTGCTTCCCAGGCCCAGAGTCGTGTCTGGCAAGGCAGCTACTTGAGTGGCTCATTCTATCTGTATTGGAGAGGAAGTAAGAGCCCAGATGCTGTGGAACCAGCAGGCACAGTGTCGCTAGCCATGACATACAGAGTTCTTTTTGTGATTCAGATGCCTGGGAAGTTCAGGGGTCTTGGTTACAGTGCCATGGCTTATTTTTCTATGTGATTTTGTGCACATTAAGCTGTTTACACAGCCTGCAGCCATAGCACCCTGGCATCTGATCCCACCTGATCTCGGAAACTAAGCAGGGTCAGTCTTGTTAGTGCTTAGCTGGGAGACCACCTGGAAATATCAGGTGCTGCAGGCTAAGGAGAAGGACCTGGCAACCCACTCCCAAAACAATCCACCATTGACAACCCTATGAATAGCAGAGAAGCACTGACAATATTGCCCGGCATGGCATTGTCTGGGAGTGTTTCCTTCTGTTGTACATATAGTCACTATGAGTTGTACCTGACTCAATAGCACCTAACAACAACAACAACAACAACAACAACAACAAGGTGCTAACATAGGTGCTGTGTCTCTGAGCATGACAAGTTCACCTGGTTGGGGTTTGTGGCACTCCCAGCTGATTACCAAACTTTTTGCTGGAACTGAGGTTCTGGGCATGGCTCAGGAGCCAGCCTGGGGAATCACAGCTTGACATTCCACTAAGTGTGACTGCTTCTAGTTTTCTAATAGTCCTTCAATTGCCTTGCAAGTCTGTGTCACACCTGGGTGCTGTGGCAATGTGTTCCCAGGGTCCCTGTTCAGTGATTTGTCCTTGTTTACTGCAGGCTTTTCAGGAGGGTGAAGGGATGGGGCTTCTACTTCTCCTCCTCCTTCCACTGGTGATCTTTGCCAAGAAATGCTCCTGCTCCCTCTTCCTCTGATCTGGCTGTCTATCCCAGCCTACTCTGAAGCTCACCAGGTATGCAGCCTGGGTTTGAAATCTCACTTCTCCTACCTCAACCACCTGAGTGCTGGGATTATAAGCATGCACCACCATGCCCGGCACAGAATGTGGATTTGAACATGAAGTTTTGTTTCTGATTTGATAGAATATTCCCTCATGTCATATTGCCTGTTTTCTTTTATCTTATACAAGCAGGAAAAAACACATCATCCGCCACATGTCATGGCATATGCCTATAATCACAGCAACTCAGGAGCCTGAGACAAGAGGATCACAGGTTGGAGGCCAGAAATAGCTTGTGAAATTTTACAAGACCTTGCCTCACAACAAAAACTAAAAAAGTGTTGGGAGTGCAGCTCAATGGTGGAGTTCTTGCTTATCATGCACAAGGTTTTGGGTTCATTCAATTCACCAGTACTGAGAAGAATAAACTAAACTCCACATCCATCATCCCCCTCAGCTCACACTTAAATTTATGCACACATGTGCACACACATATTTTCTAAAAGTGAATTACCGCTATTCTTTTAACTATAACTTTCAAAAATTAGTGGTAGAAAATAATTGGATAATTGCTCCTATTTTCACTTGGACCCTCAAGATAACCAGATAACTTATACTGTGTCAAAAAATGCATGTTAAATTTGTCCAACTCTTTTAGCTTAACTAAAATAGCTTCAGAACCTATTAGCCAAAAAAATTTTTCAATAAATTAAAGTGAAGAATAAAAAATACAATTCCATTACAATTGGAAGTTGTGGCAGAGAGGACTCAAAGACATGTATATACTGCTCATTTTCTTCATTCATTCATTTGGGATTCAGAAACAAGAACTATAGCAGGATACTCTCAGGTACTTTTACTCTCTAAAAGCTCTTCCCTGCAGAGCTAATGTACTTATGCCCTAGATTATCACGGGGTATCATTTTCTTGTATTCATAGCAATATGACTATCATGGCATAACATTGACATAATATTTAATCTAACCTTGCTGAGCTCATATTATATATGTGATTGAAGTATTATCATAATAATTTAATATGCCAAAATATGAGAAATTCTAGGTATATAAGTGGGAAATTAGTGCTGCAAAACAAAATGTTCTTATTTTAATGGACATTACACATAATGCAGAATCATGACATGCAAAGTGATTACTCAGCTTTTTTTCACTGGATTGATATGGAGGTAATTTTGTCAGCAAGTACTTTAAATAAAGAGCTTACCATGATACATATATGGGACATTTCTACAGGATGATGAATGACAGTTCAGCTACTGCCTCACAAGGTAATGCTCACCTTGAACAGTTTCATCAGAGTAATACAAGAATTTGATTTGATAATTGCCCTGGGAATTGAATCATTTCTGTGCTGGTCGCAGATTGTTGAACTCAGAAGGAATTAAGTGTAGTTTATGAATTCACAAACTTCTAGTTAGCTTGGGAAGCCTGTTGATCATTGAAATATTGCTTAGTCAATTTGGGGTCAGCATGAAGGGAGCCACGTTTACAATTCAGACAAGAGTGGTATGGGAATATGAATGCCTTCACCAGCTTATGTCCAAAGGACCAGGATGGCTCCCACACTTGACATGGTGAAACCTATTAAAATTGAACCCACTGTCCTGATCCAAGCCCTGAACCAGATTTCAAATTTCTCACTTCAATTGTGATCACCTGAGATAGCATTTTTCCCTGTTTTATTATTCTCACTAACAAATAACTGTTCAGAATAAATACCAGTTTTAAAAGAGAGCTAAAATATATTTTGGGTTGAAGAATCTTATATAATAAAGGTCAAAAACAAAGAATATTTTCTAAGAAAATGAAATACTAAATAAAATGAACACAGAGCCACACAGAAGATAATATACTTGTTAACTACGTAACATCTACTTAGCAGTAGCAATCATAAAGAAATGCAGATGTCAGCAAATATAAAAGGGCCGATATTTTGAAATAGAAAACTCATGTAACATATTCATTTAAACTTCCTTAATTATTCATTATTGAGGAAATGGAATAATTTACTCAGATAGGAATTAAAAGCAAAAATAGTGATACTTAAGGAAATTCATAAAATCCACTGTTACCAATGATTCTGTCAAAAATGACAACTAAGCACCAGTATTACAAAGATGAATTTTAATTCTGAATTGATTTAAATTTATTGCTTGAGGTTATTATTCTATTACATTATGTAGCATCTGAAAAAAGAAATTAGTCAATAGGATTAAACAGAGAAGTTAGGAACACCACCTATGCAATATATTTTGTACATGTAAAATCTCTTAACATTTGAATTTGTAATATACGGCAATGCTGGCATATTACCTTATACCATCAAAGAATACTTAAAGAAGAAATATTCATGATAAACTTTTTTCTTAAAAAGGAGGGGCATAGGAAATCATGAGGAAAGTAAAAAGGAGATCACCTCTCTTCAGAAATAGCAACACAAGTCATCCATAATGTCATTATGTGACTTTTGTTGGACACATCTCCTTTCTCAGATAAATAGAAGGGAAAGTAATGAGTGCTTACTCTGTGCCAGGCATTATCTATGCATTTCATGCTAATGTACTCTCTCATTCACTCTTTAAGACAATCTGGAGGTAGATATTCTTACTCCTTCCATTTTGCAGATGGCACATTTAGTAGGTGCAATGTTTCACCAAAAGAGCTAGGAAGTGAAGGAGGTAGGACTTCAAGCCAGGCCATGTGCCTGAGAGCCTGTGCTTGAATGCCAGACCATATGGATGGTTCTTGCATTGCTTCCCCATCTAAGAACCTATAGTCTCAAGATTTTGAAGAAAAGTTACTATACATATTTTCTGTGGAGAATTTTTAAACCCGTGAATCATAAGGGAATGGAAAGAAGCTAATGAAAATTATACAGTGATTTATTTTTATAAATACTTTCAATGAGGTCAAAATATGCAAATAAACCTTAGACTCTTATGGCCTCTGAAGCTCTTCCGTGTAGATCAGTTATTTCTACACAATCACATGCACTATTGACTTAAACATAACAAAATACTATATTAATTTATTCTCATATGAAGACTATATTACCACTTAAATTTGTAGGAATAGATGTAAAATTAATGAATGGGATTTGAAAACCACAAAGCAATCATATTAATAAGAAACCAATAGTCAGATAACTGTTTACAGCTCTGACATATTTCTTGACAAATTTTTTTTCCATATACTTTGATTTTTCTTGTCATAAAATGTAATGGGGAGGCCAACTCTTTTCCATCATTCTATTGATGAAAAACAAAACAGAGCATATATGAATTAAATTGTATTCAGTTTATTCTAATATTTCATTGTCAACTGATTAACAGCTTAAAACAAAGTGAAAAAATATGAAAAAAATCCACATTTTACTCATAACTTTACTTTAGTTCTTGGTTAACACTACTGTAAAAGAAAGTACCAAAAATAATATTCAGAATGTACCTTTGTCTTACTCTCTCTTTGTCAGTTGCATTAAATATTCTGGGCCTCAAGTTTCCATTTGAAATATTTAATACACACATATTTTGTTTCAGCCCAAAGCTTTTGATCCACTTCTGTGAGTGAATACACCGTGGACTGCAAAGAGAAAGGAGGCAGGAAAGAAACAGTGTAGAGCAGGTAGAGTGGCATCAGCTCTAGCCAAATCCTGTGACAAGGCTGGACTCTCAATGTAAACAAAGTGCATAATAATCTGATTTTTGGACAAGGTATTTTCTGGAGAAAAGAATGCTACTTTGGGTGCCAAATGAGAAAGAAATCATGGAGATATTATCTTTATTTTTACATTGAAACCAGCATTGCTCAGTCACTTCCAGTTGAGCTGCAGAAGACAATGCTTTTTCAAGTCAATGACACCCAAGAGGTGATTTCAAAGTTTTCACTTACTGCATTAGCAATGCAAATGGACAGGAAGAACATGGCAGAGGCCTTCTGGGGAGAATAACCAATTAATTGCTTTGTTAACTCATATAAGGGATCTTTTTGAGACTTCAGACATGAAGGTATTCCATTTGAAGGTGAAGTGAAGCCCTAAGGCATACATATGCAAATGGGAAGTAGTTTCATGAGGTAATTGATAAAATGCAACATCTCTTGATTTCATAGGATGGTAAGACAAGGGAGTACAGAAGTTTCACCTAATTTCAATTGATTGTGATCACTTCAAATGTCATTTTATATCTTGAGACTGGCTACACAACTAGGTTGGGCAATTTTTATCAATTTGAATTGATAAATAAAATATCTTAAAATAATTGATGTCTTTTTTATGATTGAGATATTCAATTTTTTTCTTTCATTTGGCATACAATCAATGGCTGTAACATTCCAGTTTCTTCAGCTCATACTTACTAAATATACTGAGCATGTTAAGATGTTATGTTGATGTACCAAGAGATGTTTTGGAAAGATATAAAAAGATTAATTTTCACTTTTATTTTTGTTGATAGCACTGGGCGTAGAACCCAGTGCCTTGGGCAAGTGATCCACCACTGAGCTGCACCTTCAGCCCCTTTTTAATATTTTGGTTTTTTATTTTGAGACAGATGTAAGTTTTGTAGCCAGGTTGTGGCCTTGAACTTTTGATCCCCTGTCCTCAGCCTCCTGAGCAGCTGGATTATAGGTGTGTTACACAGTGCCTGGCTTCCCTGTTAATGTTAAAAGAAAACAAATACATATAGTATATGAACAAGCACTCTGTCACTTGTGTGTGCATGTTATACCTATGTAGGTTCTATAAAGGTAGATCTGTATCCAATTGTTGCATATTATAGACACTTTATTACTATTTTATTTGATCTGATGCCAAGTAAGTCTTTGGCACAAAATGTGATTGTATGCAAATGAATTATTTTGAAGGCACTTTTCTAGTTACTAGAATTTTTGAGAGATTCTAAATATTATCACTTTTTAAAAATTCTATGAGCTTAAATTTTTTTTAGATTTGGACTCTATGCCATAGTTTTAAAATGGAATTATGTAATTATGTAATTTTAGGTAAATTACACAACTGTAGCTAAATGATGTGATTGTAGTCTTTTGAGGTATTTGTCTCCAGGAGGTATTTGAGGTATTTGACTCCACTCTGCAGTCTCTGAGGTCCCGAGTTCAATCCCCAGCACCACAAAAATGGGAGAAGGATGTGGCAACCCACTCCTGAGGCAATCCGGATACAATCAGCCATTGAAAACCCTATAAGGGTCGCTATGAGTCGGACACAACTCAACGGCACCTAACAACAACAACAACTGTCTCCAAAAGATACATAAAATAAAAAAGAAGTAGGGATGATAGCTCAGTGGTGGAGCACTTGCCTAGCAAGAGTGACCCCTCAGTACTGGAAACAAGAACATACAAACAAAAATTTATTGCCAATAGAAACAATGGTATAAACAAAAGTATGGGAATATAAAAGGAAGCTTTACTGGGATATGAAAATCTCTTGGCTTTAGCATAAAGAGCAAGGAGGAAGCAAGGACACATTCTTAGAGCAAGGGCATATATAAATGGAGGGAGGCAAAGAAGCTTGGCCATTCTAAGTTTTCTGTTCTTTTCTAGAATCTTTGGACTGTATGCACAAGGGGACACCATTAAACATTTTTTTTTTAAAGGAAACTCACAGTTTTAGAAGCAGAGAGAAATTTTAGGAAAGTTGAAGCAATCAATTTGTGAGGCAGTGATTTCTATGTTCAGTAGCATAGTGGATAGATGTCTATAGAATTCAAGTATACAGGGGGGAGGAGTCAAGATGGCGGACAGACAACACACACCTTCTGTCCCGGAGCAATAAGAAGCCTCGATTAGGGGTTTAAAACACAAATTGAATAAATAGAAATAGATAATTTAGTTTGAGAGATAAAGAATGAAACTAGGCGTACACTGAAATTAGGGATTGGGCTTCAGAGGAGCTACACAGAGGCCAGCAGCGGG